>CALNVZ010000641.1:1070685-1087470 GCA_940671915.1 Paracentrotus lividus | reverse complement strand
TTTATTTAGTTTTAAGCAAGTATTTAGCTTCAATAAAGCTGATAGGTCAAATTTGGAAAAACTGTTACAATTGCCCCAGGTCTCCCCTACAAACATTTTATAAATCTATATTTTTAAAACTATCATACCATGAACCAGCATTCCACTACAGGTTTGAGAAGCTGAAGTGCTTTGTCTCACTTGTGACACTCACTGCAGTAGGAATGCAGTGTATGTGCAGCAACACAATACATTGTGACACAAATGTTGATGAACGCAACTGATACCAAGGGTGGGAGGCAGTTAAACAGGTTGTTGCATGCTGCATGCTGAGAGCAAAAGGTACATTCCTTTTACACCAAAACCACCAATTTGTATCCATTTGTAGTTTTGCACACTATATAGCATGTTTCAGTTACATCATTTAGAGCATGGAGCAATATCATTGTCTCATTCATTTCAATGACACATACAATTGTATTCTTCATGTGTGGAGAAGTATTATTTGAAATTTTTTCAATCCTGTTCAAGGATCTTTCTTGCCAGTGGTGTCATATCACTGTCATGGCTGCATGGTTAATAATGAATTGATCTAGGTTTGATCAATATTTGTTGTGACTGAGTTTTGAAATTAAAACAAAAAATATCTGTAAATACTTCAATATCTCTGCCCCATTATTTACAGAGTGATTACATATACAAGGGCAGGCATTTGTACACACAGAGAAGAATATGATGATGACATGTCATGACATAATGATTAATGACTATAGAGAAAGGTTCAAACTGATCAACAACAATTACATTTTTAAACAAATCTTTTGGTGATAACAAGCCTTCAGCATTCAGATTCTGAATATTAATCACCGAATAGTATTGGTATCACCGAAATATTTAACCTAGCTTGAAGTTTGTACTAGTCATACCAACATGCATTACATTCATTCACTATAAAACTACCTACCAGCTTCAACAAACTATGTAAAACAAAACAAGGAATCTAATTCTCTCTTTTAAGCAATCCATTCTTAAAATGGCTCATCTATTGCCTCTACTGTATTCTGAATAGGCATTTGGCCACCGCATAAAGCACCTAAATTCCACCACTTAAGTATTTGCCAAAGTTGTTCCGACATGTGAGATGTCCGTCTTGCGTAATGTGCGTAAACCCGGAAGTGGAAATCCTTCGCGCTGATTGATTGTGGTGTCTTTATAATCAAAGAAACCGTGAGCACCGGCTTTGCCTGATGTACATGCTCAGTCGCGAGACTGATTGGCAAATAATTATATTATAATACACATTTCAAAACTTAAAATCAGATTTTGAATGAGCTGCAACAGAGCACACCAAACATCTAATGTACTGCTCTAGCAGTGCAAAATCAATTTCATCACATTTTTTGTTACATAACAGTTGGCCCAAAAAATAAAATTCAGAAAAGCTTGCATTGATTTCCCTGGATAAATCTTCATCCTCTCTTTAAATAAAAAAATATAATACAAAATTCAAAATTCAAATACAAAATTATAATACAAAATTCAAAATTCAGGAATACAAAATTCCACCATAAGAAAGACAAACCTTGATACGAAAATCCAAATACCAATATATATAATTGTGATAACATTCTTAATACAGCTCAAGGTGGAGCTTATGGACATATCTTATTAACATTTCATTACAAAAGATTCTTCTAAAAGAAACTTTTAATGCAAAAGATTAAAGCCCTAGCATAACAGCTGGACTTTCAATGCATGCACAGTATGTTTGTGCAAACATGCTAAATGACATTGTGTTAAAAAACTAAACATGCTGCTGCGATGCATTTTTCACAGCTGTGACTCACTACCACTTTCACTCTTCTTGGGCCATGCCGCAATAGATTTCCAGATCAAATTTTTAATTAAGTCAAATGGTTTTCACAATGTGATACTTTTCAGCGTTCATGTCATATAGCACTAGTTTTTTTTAATGTTTTCTGTCAGGGTTTCTACAATAGTCTTGTATATTGGTCCAGATTCCAGTGTTCAATGTCCTTTCTGCTTATGGCATATTCACTGCATGCAGAGTATTTTAATGCAAAAACAAATTACTGCACGCGTAGTGACATCATCATTGTCATAATAGTTTTTCTTGAGCCATTACGGCTTGCCATTGCGGCTTTCCAGATCAAAGTTTGAATCCCCATAAATGGCTCCCATATCCATTGGTCCTTTTTATTTACTTTTTCCACTTCAGTTTGTTTCTACAAAAGTCTTTCACATTTCTCCAGGTTCTAGACTTTAATGCTGCTTTCTGCATTCATGCAGGCAGTTATGTCCTTCTTTCCTGGAAGCTTGTTCTTGTCCAACAGCCTACCAAGATGTTTGTCAACAGCAACTTTCTCAGCTGTTGTCCATGGGCGTTTTTTTGCTGCTTGATTGACATGGGGTTTGCCAGTACAAAGTATCTTTTTGGTAGTTTCCACTCCAGTCACCCTTCATGTTTACGTTTGTGACCTGTATCCAAACAAAAATATATAATGATGTTTCAACAAATAAGACTTGCTATCATAAAAAGCATAAAATCAGAACAATTAATCTGCAAAATGATTACAGCTTCAGAATTTCCATGATACTTTTTTGATATGATAAATGACATATGCTTGCGTTATATATTGTGGCCAATACAAATCAATAGGTCCTACCTTGGATTTTTCTATATTTTTCATTACTGTCTGTGTCATGCTTAACATCAATAATGGCATAATAGACTAATCGTTTTGTGGTACTAGGTTAGAAATGAGAAAGTTCGGGGGGGGGGGGGTAACTGCCAACAGTATAACCCCTGGTGCTGATAAGTAACATAGAAATTTAAAAAATTCCCTGAAGCAATTTTTGAAAATTTTACATGCATCCATTGAAAATGTGCAATGAAGTTTTTTATGCTACGAATATATGCAGGCACTGTATGTCTTGAGCCATCTTAAATGCCAAGAATGTAAGATCATAAATGATGAAAGAAAATGCATCACATGCCTTTCAAAGGACCTGTCAACGCCAGAAAGCGTCTTTGTTAGGTGAAGTTGGTCTACGCAATTACATAAACCAAAACATGTAAATTGTTTGTTCTATTTTACCAGCATAACCAGACAGACAGCAGATCTCCTGTACCAATCACAACAATATAGGACTAGTACATATGACCCAGTGCACTAACATACACATTGTACCTCTTGTAGCTTGGTTAGTTTCATTTGGCAGCTTATGATCTGTCTCTGCATCACTTGCTTCATCTTCATCTTCATCTGATGATACTTCTTCTGCTGGGATAGGCATATCTATATATAATAATAATAAATAGTGAACATTTATAATGCGCCATTGAAGTTTAATTAATCAATATGGCAATATCCAGCCCCAACATATAACTTTTAAGCTTGCAGTAAGCAGCCTGACCTTGTCTCATTTCTAATTTCTCCCTATAACCACTGCACATTTAAAATCAAAATTGGTCATAAAATAGTACTATGGTATGTTTTGGGTAAGGATGAATTTAAAGATTTACAGAAAAAATAATGGACACAGCCCCCCCCCCCTTCCGTACACTGACTTGAGAAGGGGGTACGAGAATGGGTTGCCCTTAAGGATATCACTTCATGCCTCTCTGGCAGCTTGTTTCAGTTCCTAAGGCCCCAGTTTCAGCTCTCCAGGCTGCATACCATACCCAACCAAAAGTTGAGTGTTTTAGTTCAATATTTGCATACAGTTTGAAAAGAATGTTAGTAACCTAATTTGTTGTTACCTCTGTTCTTGTACCGATTGCTAAATTGTGCAAGGCCTGAATGAGCAGTCCTATTGTAAATCTGGGGGTTAATCTACAGTATGTCCTAGGAACAACAGGCCCCGAGCTTCAATTGCCATCATGATGGAAAAGGCATTTTGAAGAAGAAAAAAAGAAAATTGAAAGTAGCAGGATGCATTATGGTACTGTAATTTTGTTTTACTGTACTTGTTTATGGTGGTTGTATGATCATTCACAAATACTTCTCCCAAAATTAAAGCTTGCGGAAAAATGACCGCTACTTCTGGGACACTGCACTCTGCACACTTACCTTCATCTGGACGTACTTGAAGGTCATCAAGGTTCTTGACATTTCCTATGACTTTCAGGGGTCCCCTCCTTTTCCATCCATGGCAAACAGCACCTTGGAAATTCTTGCCACTTGCATTGCTGCATCAGGTAATCGATAAAATTTACGGTGTATGTTCAGGTCATGGCCAAGGTACTTCACAAGGACATCCATCTCATTTTCTCGGAGGTTCATCAGCTGAGTCATCGTTGCGATATGCTTCCTCAAACGGGTTGACCTCAGTAGTGCTGGACACTGTGCCTCCACATTTCGTGGAATGGTCTCTGAGGGTGTCACTCCCTCGAATATGTGAAGTGCTATCTAGCTGTGTACGGCAAAGAAGTACTTGTTCATGGGGTTTACTCCTCCAACATCTCTGTTGTCAAATAGTGCATCCAAACATCTCTTGGCAAAGTTGGTCACTAGTATTGGGACTGTCCTACCCCGCTTCCCAACCACTTCAACTCTCCAGAGATAGCGTACCAAGTCCTGTTCCACTTGTTCATCTGATCCATTTGACCTCTCCCATGTGATCCACACTTTTTTAATTTCCTTGAGATCATCCAGTGTCATTTTGAAACCTCCCCAGCTCTTCTACGGTTGAATACAATTAGGTGAGTTAGCATCAACCGATTCAGACCTTTCCAGCTGTGCCTTTGCATCTCTCCACTGTTTGGATCTTCCAAAGAAACCAAACATTGTTCAGCCTCATTCTGAACATACTTGCTTAGGTTCACCACATCTGATGTCAGGGGTAAGATCTTCGGGTTATTTCTCTTCTTTTCATAGAGAGTTCTCAATGCATGAGTTGACACTTCTTCATCCCATTCATTCTCACAAAGCTCAATGAATTGCTTGCTATTTCTTGCCACAAAATCATCACCTTCTTTAATTGCTCGGGAATACAAGATGCCAGCAACTTTCTTCAAAGAGTGTCCTAGCTTCAGGCCAAACTTGGAATTGAAAAACAGATGAGTTCTTCATCAAACCCTGCTTGTTCCTCACAGCTTCCACAACCGTGTCAAATAAGCAAGGATCGATAATTGAAGCAAGAGTAGCATTTTCTTTGCCACTGCATGATCTATATGTCAGGATCATCGTGCTACTTCCCTTAGTTTGCATCTTATGTGATTGAAGTTTTCCTCATCATGGCTCAACTTCAGTGATAGCTTTTGGCACAGCTTGATGATCAATGAATCATTCTTGATGCATAAAGCTTCTTCACCTGCCCGTAGACCACTCAAAATGCCGATGAACTACATCAGTTGACTTTGTACCCACTACAGGTGGCAACAGGAGTCTTCCATTCTTAACTGCAGTCACTCTTTTCCTTTTCTTTGTATCTGTGGTATCTTTGGGTTTGAAGAGACATCTGTGCTTCCACATCTCTGAACGGGCTAACCATCCTAAGCAATGGACACAGGGTTGATAGTCATCTGGGCTGGCTTTGTAATTTGGCCTATAAATGACCACTAGTCCCCCACTTCCCTTTTCCATTGTTTCATAATTATGCTTGTGATTCCCTTTGTTGCGAATGGTAGTTATGAGCATGTTTCTTCTTTTTTTCGACTTTTCTGCTAGGTATTTGGCAACTTCTGGTTCATTTTCATGCTGAGGGAGATGTTGAGGGAGCTTTTTTTTGCGGTTTGGAGCAAAAGAAGCAATACGCTACTTTGTCATAGCACCTTGTATTGGTTGAATTGTTTGTCAACATTACATAGACTTGACTTTGCTCCCTTTCTTCTTTTGTTTCCTTATGAGCCATGCCACGTTGTTTTCTTTGTCCTTTTAATTTCTCGGCATCATCATTTTCATCAGGTATGTAATCTGCAGATGATTCCATATTGTCACTTTCAGAATTGTCTGAATCATCATGTTCATCAGGTATGTAATCTGCATCTGAATCATCTACAATTGTTTCAGTGTCTGACTCGGGATAATTAAGATCCTCTGGTATCTCTTCCACCTTTCTGTTTCTTTCATCACCCTCAGATCCAGTGTCATCTTTGCATTGATCAGTTCCTTTATCTGAATCTGAAAATTGCTTCTCTTCTGTAACTAATTGTGTCTCCTTTCCTGGACCAGTTCCTTCTTTCGAATCTTCAACTCTCGCAGATTCAGAATTGTCTGAATCATCATGTTCATCAGGTATGCAATCTGCATCTGAATCATCTACAATTGTTTCAGTGTCTGACTTAGGGTAATTAACATCCTCTGGTATCTCTTCCACCTTTCTGTTTCTTTCATCACCCTCAGATCCAGTGTCATCTTTGCATTGATCAATTCCTTTATCTGAATCTGAAAAATTGCTTCTCTCTGTAACTAATTGTGTCTCCTTTCCTGGACCAGTTCCTTCTTTCGAATCTTCAACTCTCGCAGATTCAGAATTGTCTGAATCATCATGTTCATCAGGTATGCAATCTGCATCTGAATCATCTACAATTGTTTCAGTGTCTGACTTAGGGTAATTAACATCCTCTGGTATCTCTTCCACCTTTCTGTTTCTTTCATCACCCTCAGATCCAGTGTCATCTTTGCATTGATCAATTCCTTTATCTGAATCTGAAAATTGCTTCTCTTCTGTAACTAATTGTGTCTCCTTTCCTGGACCATTCCTCTTTCGAATCTTCAACTCTCGCAGATTCAGAATCGTCTGAATCATCATGTTCATCAGGTATGTAATCTGCATCTGAATCATCTACAATTGTTTCAGTGTCTGACTTAGGGTAATTAACATCCTCTGGTATCTCTTCCACCTTTCTGTTTTTGTCATCACCCTCAGGTCCAGTGTCATCTTTGCATTGATCAGTTCCTTTATCTGAATCTGAAACTTGCTTCTCTTCTGCAACTAATTGTGTCTCCTTTCCTGGCCAGTTCCTTCTTTCAAATCTTCCACACTGACAACTTCAAATTCTCCTATTGTGGGAGTGTAATTAGGTGATAGGAACAGATAGTCGGTTGGCAATGCAGCATCATAATCAATAAAGAATTTCTTCATGACATCCAATATTCCTTGTAGCATGTAACAGCAGTTCCGGTTTCTGCTCAATTTCTACTATCCTCATTTTACTGTTCACTGCTGGTCCTCTGCCATGGTTGATCAATCTTCCATGCTGTAGTTGAGGTGGTTCCTGTGATGCGTCTATGCTGTAAAAACATAAATGAAAGACATAACATTGTAAGTATTTTTTGCCCAAAACATGAGGCATGTCTGTATAACCCTTTCCACTGTAAACCATTCCAATGTAACCTGTAAATTTGATGACAAACACAAATAGGTCAAACTTTGAACACTTACAAGGTAGTCCTAGGCCAGTAATTTGTTTGACCAAGTTCATTAAAATACACCATAGGGAGCCCTTCCAGGCATAAAACGGGATCATGACTCAAGCTAGTTGTGTGCACTAAAACTGAAAGGTATAAGGCCAGGGGCAAGTATCATCGAAGCAGACCATAGGGAACATGCATTCCACAGAAAAGGGGGTCAATATGGTGCACTCGGTGTCATGCTATGCACACTACATAGGGCAAATGGTTCGGGGTACAGGGGTGCGGTGTACTCAGATTTGGGTTGAGTACGGATGCGCAGACATGAATAATGTGAACTACAAGCTAGTCTCTGGTGCAGCCTTTATTGTGCTTCCTTGTACAATAATAATAATGATAGTAAATAAAGACAGTTTTTCAATAAGAGGTCCATGATTTTTTTCTCATGATAAATGAGTCATTTACATGCTATTTGCAACATTTTTGCACATATCAGAGAAATGGGGATATCCACATTTGCAGGTTTATCCACAGTTAGAATGTATTACTGTAAAAGCCGAATATTAGCGGTGGTTTTATATTCACGCATATCAATAATTTCATTGGCTTAATTGCATTGTTTTTTCCCATCCTCGCACACATAATTGATGTTTCGCATAATATAGTCTTACGCCATGCATGCTAAGGTTCTTCAAATATACCTAATTCTTTTTTTAATTCGCGAAATGCACGAAAATAAAACCACCACAAATATTTCAGCTTTTACAGAAATACATACTAACTGTGGATACACCTGCAACTGTGGATATCCTCATTTCTCTGATATGTGCAAAAATGTTGCAAATAGCATGGTAATGCTATCAAAACAGAGACCCCCAATTGGAAATCTTTGTCATATATTGGCCAGTAAAATGTCTGGGAATGTATTTATACAGCACCAAACCTCTGTTTAACAATGTGACCCTAGCTATATATGCATGCTATCCACAGTTGATTAGTACCAGGTGTGTATCCCAGTTCACATGTCTAAGTATGTGAATTCTTGTGAGGACATGAAAGTTCTATGAAATCCACTATATGAAACTTTACAGTTAAAAGGGGGTTAAAGGTCACAAGGAGGGTCAACCTATTGACATGACAAGGTACAGAGCTGCCAACCTCCAGAACAAAAAATAATTTTCGTACCAATTACGGGAAATCCTTACTAGTTAATTGGCAGCTCTGAAGGTAGGCTAGCGGTCAATGTGACAAAAGTTTCTTTGAAGCCCCCATCGGGAACCCTTTTATGTTTTAATCGTGTTGACAGCTATAAATGTGATTGAGAATTATCAGCTAGTCAACATTTTAGATCAATAAAGGGCATGAACAACACCACCTAGTGTAGAGAACCGGGTTCAATTCACGCGCCGGCATATATTCTCCAATTTTTAGTGTAGCATGTATGTTATTTTTGATCTCATCCAACTTTCTGCTATAGAAATGAAATCACAGAAATTCTTGGAGTGTATGCTAGAAATGTTGAGAGTTAACATAAAAAAAGCATGATTCAGCAATATCTGAAAGTGCCTCACAGTTTCACAAAACAACTATTTCTTTGAATAGTCAGAACTGGGAACAAGATCTAACTGGCCTCCAGCATAGCTGATGCTGATAAAAACTTTGGATATGTACACTTTAGCAAAACAATTCACAGACACTCTATTGAATTAAGTTTGGCTTTAGTGGCATGCTTAACATATTTGATTTGAAAGCAGGAAGAAAAAAATCATATGGGGGCCCTGGGTGCCATTTGGAATGGATACCGTAAGGAACAATGCATTCATAAATTCACAGATACAAACAATAGGTAAATGACAAAACTTACCAGTATTTCTTTCCCTTCCAACTGAAGAAATATCTAAATCCAGTCTCTTCTATTTCTTCTCTTCTTTCCCCCTCCTGGCCATCAATTAATTCTCCCATGTAGGAAAGGAGAAAATCACCTTTCTTAAATTCTCTGTTTGCAAATACTGCTCTGCCTGAAAATTTAAAATTTAAAATAAATAAAGAGATTTAAAAATAATAATAATAGTAATAAAAAACAAGTGCTCAATTGCATTTACAAACATGGACTGGACATATTGGCCAGTAGACCGTTGCCATTTGCTAAGGCAAAATAACAATGGATACATAAAAATCTGTGGAAGTCACCTTAAATTGTGGCCACATTGCCGTTTAGGTAATAGGCCTCAAGGTTGGTTAACAACACCTTAACTTGCTAAACAACAACGCCAATTTTCGTTAGACAGCAAATCAGATCCACAGTCGGTGGGGCGACACTGCTGAAGCACTTGTGCACTAATAACTTAACAGTTCGCAACAAAAATGTCAAGAACTGAATCTGCACCATTGGCCTAAAATTCTACCTTTAATTAATCTACCTTCCCGACATGAGCCCCCTCACTTTTGATATTTTCTTGAGAGATTCCTCTTTACATCAAGAGGTTTGATACAAAATGTACAAAAATCGGCCAATGAAATACGCAGGTAAATTTGTAAATTTACAAAGCTGTTTACAAAGAAATCAAATAACGCCTAGCCAGCACAGCAATCAACTTTAACATTTGGTAGCTATAATGTGTCCCCACAGTCAGGCTTGTCAGCAATCTAGACTTATCATTATCATATTGTTTATGGCCAATAAATGTTGATTCTTTTGACCATGTATGATCAAAATCAGTTCACATATATGTTAGTGCTAGAGTCTTTAGAAGATAAAGTAGTCTCAGTCTGGAAATATCCCTTAATGCCCTCTGACCCATTTGAGCCTTTGCCTCTCTCTTTCCATCACAGACAATATATTTGTATAAATTATGCAACCATACCCTTTAATTAGGAAGACGCTGAAAAAATGTCAATGATATTTAACAACATTTTTTTTGTTGGTCATATCGACCATTTGATGACATTTGACACTATGTTGGTCAATGGTCATGTGACGTAATAGGTCACTGCCAATGATGCTTTAATTCAAGTTTGATTGAGATCCATTAATGCATATATGGGTGCCACAGCATTTAGAAGAAATGTTGTCTCACACACTGCAGGAAATAACCCCTTATATAATAACCTTTGATCCCTCTCTCAGACTTCTTTTAACGGCAATTCATGTGCATGAACCATGTAATCATCTGAGCTTTTATTTTATATTGTCCCGGTTGTATTTTGTAGACACTGAAAACTTTCTGGTGAAAATGACCTTCGCCCAAGTGGATCATGTGACATAAATGGTCAATCACATTGCTTCGAGTCAAGTTTGGTTGAAATCTATCATTGAAATGTGGACAGTAAAAGAAAAAAAGAAACCTTAGCAAATTTGCAGTAGGTGTTTCATAATAGAGGTTCAAACATGCAAATGGGGATGTAACTCCATTGTTGAGTACAGTGTGAGATGTGTAGTAGAGCGTGACAATGCATTCAGTGAGATTTGCATACTTGAAAATTCTATATGAAAAATGCAACTACCTTTATATTTACTGAAACAATATATTGCAACCTTTTCCCCCTTTTCCTATAAAATATGGTTTGAATGAAAACTTGTAGGACTTTTATTATGGCTTCCTCCAAGTTGTGTCACTTAGGCGTCCACAAGTGCCTATAGTTATTTTTTGTAACTCCCAACAATGTCTCCTGCAAATTTACTATACGGTATGCATTTGTATAAGATGAACAAACACTTGGAGCATGCAGTGCATGTTATTCATCCCATGAACTTTCATCTATCTTACCTTTCTGTGGCAGCCATTTTACTTTGAAACCTTGTGGGTCAGATTTTTGGTACAGTTTGCTGTAAGTCACATGGTTAGTTGATCTTGCTCTTGCTCTTGCAGATCGTCGCAACTGCCCCTGAAGGAGTAATGTAATATATGGTATTAAGGAGGAAGTAAATAAATTCCCTCTACTGATTTTAACAGATTAGGAGGATCAATCACCTCATTCAAAAACTGACATTTTACAACTTGATTATTTTAAACTTCAACATGTTTTCTATATCAATAAATTCAAAGTTTCATATTAAAGGCAATCATTTGTGGCCTTTTCAAGCCAATTAAAAGGGTTATTTTCACAAAAAAAAGGCATGTACATGTTTGACAGGGAAATGGGCTTTCAAACCTCAAAATGCATCAATTATCCTATGAGAATGTCATTGTTTCCATGCTTTTTATGCAAACAGTAAAATATGCCAAGAATGTAACAAAGGCCAATATTGTGATATATTAAATTTCCCTTTTCTTTAATTTTTTTTACATAATAGCAAATGTTTATCTAAAAGTGAATACCCGTAATATATTCTTCTGAATTGTTTACACAAAGTTTTTGCCTAGGAAGTCTCATATGATGGCCTTATTTAATATAAACTTGCCCTAGTACTGGGTTTTTCAGAATGATAAATGGCTAATTTCAATAAATTTTGACAATGAAGTAAGGCAAGTGTAATTATATATATGTGTAAAGAGTTAATTGCAGCATATCATTACTTTCTGAAAAATTTGAATCACAAAAATTGACAACACAAAACTAAAGTTTGCTAAATTATGTAACAAGAGCCATTTGTAAAAGCATGAGAATTATTTTGGCTATTGAAATAATATTATCTGCTCATTGACTGGTACCATGGTGAATGTGTTTGGGTCTGGGTTTGCTATTTGAGTAAGAATTCCGGAGACCGCCTTTTTCATTCTAGACCGTTCCTATGCCTTCGTTTTCCATTTGCCATTTTCAGGCTCAACTAATTCCCTGATTTTGGCCTAATTTCAATTCCAAAGACACTAATTTTGGCCAAAATTGTTCCAGAGACCCTATTTATTAAAGAAAAAAACTGTTCCGTAGACCCTACTTTGGAAAACTTGGGCGGCACATACCCACTAAAAAAGTTTAGTACCCCCAGGATTGTCTAGTGCTGCACTTGGGTGTCACAGAGTGATAATGATGATTGGTTGTGGACCTCCTCTGGTGCGAATAGTACTTGCTACTCTGGACACACATGAGTAAAGGTATATGTCACATCAAATGTACAGGAAGTTTAGAGTAAGTGACACTTCTCTCAGATATAGTGCACAAGAGGTAGAATCCATTTACTAAATGGCAATTCATAATATTTCAAATGATAATCTTTTGCATCTGGTGCATGGTTCAAAAGGCAAAAGCCAGCCTATCCAATCCCAAATGTGACCTCACCTTGACCTCCTTCCTATGCCTTGACTTGGTTGCAGGCACTTCCCTAGTACCAGGCACCTCCAAAGATGCTTTGTGTCCTCCTGTTGCTTCTGCAGTTTCCTTAGCAGCATCTCCTGACATTTGAAAGGCACACCCGACTTCTGAATGCCTTGGTCTGTTGTTTTTTTCTTTGGTTTGTCTTCTCCGTTGCTTGCTCTAGTGGAAAGATGAAATTTTCTGCAGTCAATAATTTTGCAAAAGATTAGTCTGCTTCACAGACTCCTTTTCACTTATTTGTTCACCCTTTGTTTCCATCCACAAATAATCATATCGCCAGCTACTACCGGTATCACTAGAAGAAAAGGGTCTGCTGACTTTGGATTTTGACCTTGTCGATTGGGGCTGTTCTCATTCTGATGGTCAGATAAGTGGACATGTTATTTTGGTTTTAGAATACTGATTTCAAAAGGGGGCTATCAAAGTAGGCTAGCATAATAGATAAGATCAATCTTAATCTAGAATACCACAAGGGTTGGATTAATGAGGACCTGCGTTCATTGGTCAAGTCAAAGCAAATCAGCACATATGTTAATTTACACCTTCATTGTTTCTGCACAACACACAAAATATGCAGATGAAACCTTTAACATATACTATGGGATGGATTCAAGTCAAATGAGTCCGAAGTAGGCATCCATTTGTTCCTGCTTTTCAGGAGACATTTCCATAATAAACAATGATTATAATATATGATTGCCTTCACAATATACACCAATTGCAGTCCTCGATACCTTAGCTGTCAACTGAAGGTAGCACTTGGTCTGAGTACAGTGACAAAAAAATAGTACTGTCTAATGAAGTTAGCACTTGGCCTTTTAGTACAGTGTAATAAAGATAAAACTGTCTAATGAAGATAACACTTGGCCTTATTACAGTGTAACAAAGATGAAACTGTCTAATTAAGATAGCGCTTGGCCTTAGTACAGTGTAATAAAGATAAAACTGTCTAATGAAGTTAGCACTTGGCCTTAGTACAGTGTAATAAAGATGAAACTGTCTAATTAACATAGCGCTTGGCCTTAGTACAGTGTAATAAAGATGAAACTGTCTAATTAAGATAGCGCTTGGCCTTAGTACAGTGTAATAAAGATAAAACTGTTTGATGAAGTTAGCACTTGGCCTTAGTACAGTGTAATACAGATAAAACTGTCTAATGAAGATAACACTTGGCCTTATTACAGTGTAATACAGATAAAACTGTCTAATGAAGATAACACTTGGCCTTATTACAGTGTAATACAGATAAAACTGTCTAATGAAGTTAGTACTTGGCCATTTAGTACAGTGTAATAAAGATAAAACTGTCTAATGAAGATAACACTTGGCCTTAGTACAGTGTAATACAAAAAAAACTGTCTAATGAAGTTAGTACTTGGCCTTTTAGTACAGTGTAATGAAGATGAAACTGTCTATAAATGAAGATAGCACTTGGCCTTAGTACAGTGTTATAAAGATAAAATTGTCTAATGAAGCTGGCGCTTGGCCTTAGTACAGTGTAATAAAGATAAAACTGTCTAATGAAGATAGTGCTTGGCCTTTGTACAGAGTAACAAAGATTCTCAAATTCTGTCTCTTATTAGAAATTTACAAGTACTATGGCTAAAAAAAGTGTCCTTTATGGTTATGAAACTCAAAAATCTGCGTTTTACAAGCGATAAATTACAACTAATATGTGTATAAATGCTCACGTAATATTTATGTGTCTATGTACACCAGGGTGTTTCAGTTATATATGTGGACTTTCTAAGATGAATGCAACCAATTTATACAAAACTTATTGTCTTGTGGAAGGCAATCAGATCAGTCACTTTAAAGTGTTATTTCCCACGGTTCTAGGTCCAGCCCTTTCAACTTGTAGTTGTGTATTGTAAGAAAATGAACTATCAATACTTTGATCATAAACAAATCTACAATTAAAGGAGAAACAAATCTACAATTAAAGGAGAAACAAATGTATTGATGCTGACTTGCAACTCATTTGGCTTGACACCATCACATTTATTTTAGGTCAGAGCTATTCAACCTGCGGCCTGAGAGGCAATCTATAAAACTCACTGCAAACAAATTTTTTACCCTCACATTTCAGCTTGAGATACAAGTCAATACTTCATGACGGACAAGCCAAAATGTTTAACTATCATGAGAAGAAATTCTAGGGTACTCCACTCAGGATCCTGGCATAATCATTGAACATACAAATGAAGGGTTGATGCCTTGTTTGTTGTAAATGTAATGCAGGCACTGTATTCACTTTCTATAACAGCAAATATATCTACCTTTGGATTTTGCGCTGTTGGGTGATACAGTGAAGTGTTCAGGCAAAGATGGCTCCAGTATATAGGCAAAACATGGTTTTGCTTCATAGCCAGCAATTGAGTCATCTACCCAATCATGAGTTATTATTGGCACATGGATCCTTTGGTACCTTTTAGAGAGTGCTGGAGAAAAATGAATACAAATATTTCAAATTAAATCAACCATAAATTCTTTCATTTGTTTGTTTACCTAGGTCGATCCGTGGGGGACACATGCTACTAGTCCATGAAAAACTCATGGATCGTTCAAGTTCAGGCTCATACAAAAGTACAAGCCTGGATAGCCAATATCGGCTAAAAAAAGGTACATGCTGGCATTTTAAAAAAATGCATAAAGCCAAGGAATAACAAGAAAATTAGCAAGAAAAAGAAGAAAGACAAGGAAGGCCACTCCCAAACACATTTGGTACAATTTTACTCTTAGCCCTAACTTTGTGAGATAAGAAACTGGAAATTCTTATTAATTCGCAAAACCTGGTTTTCAGCCCGGAACAGCCAGTGAATCGTCAGATTCCGTGTTTGCTTGCTACAAATTTCCACAAATTAAAGCACAGATATTTTAACCTGCATAACCACTGCCTTGACCCAATTGTTAACTTCCCCGACCCGACTGCCCCAAATATTTGTTCCCCAAACCGGATCAGAGGGGAAAACATGAAGAAGAAAAAAAGAAAAGAAGATCTCCCAAGCGGCTTTGGTCCACGTCAGCTAGTCCAGGGAAAATTTTTCAAGATTTCAGTGTGCCCTGTGGGGATCTAATCCAAATAACCAACTTCTTTGCTCAGGTCCATACAACCCGGAGATCATGCCCAGATTTATGAGCGAACAAACCCTGGGAGCGACAGTAGAGGAGATCAATGAAGATGCTACCAATGACAACACTTTTTAAAATATATTTTACAAACAATGGAAACTGATCAGAATATTGCAAACTGCCCAGAATCATACTGATGATTTTTTATTAACACCGAATCATTATCATTTAAATTTTTAGAAATGAACCAAATGCCCCATAGTTTTGTACAGGAAAGCACCATTACTTACATCAAGTTAACTCTGACTTAAATCACAGTCCTGATAGACATGGTAAAATACAATTTATCTTAATTTTCTACTACCCTTTCACACCACAATGTAACTTTGTAAGTTATTCTTAAATTAATTTGCTTAAGGCAGCATGTATTCCCATGTATTTTACACTGCTTTAATTCCTTCATTGGCTGGTTCTTAATTTGTCAAGCATGCCTGACGTTATACCATCATTCAATTTTGTACCTAAATTTTTGAAAAGAAACAAACTACAGAAGTACTCAATTTCAATTTTGCAGTCGGGGAAAAAAGCCTTTTAAAAAGATATAAATATTTATATTTTTCAACTTACCACCTTTCATTTTGCCACTCGATGCTACAATGAATGAATTTCTGTGATTGCCTATTGCTTCAAACTTGATTAAAGTGGCACCTGCCTTCTGCAGAAGTTGGACATAGTCTGAAATTCAAATTCAAATAAATTGGCAACTAGAATAAGTATACCTCGGGCAACTATACCAAATCTTGGTACATTATATTGGACCTGGCCGTGCCTAAACATACAAATTACACATCAGCTTTCATTTCAGGTAATTTATTTTCACCAAGGAAATGTGGAATGAATGACAATTTGTATATAGTCAAGCCAGGCATCTCTTTGTTAGCCAATAATTTATTCCCGACTCACGTCTTACAGCTTATTGGCAAGTCAATTTATTTACATGCAACAAGGCATTTAATTTTTGACTTAACCATTATACAGCATATCCAAAGCCAACTCATCATGAACAAGGCATACATAAATATAAAAAGAGCTAAATACTAAC
>CALNVZ010000641.1:1049583-1066446 GCA_940671915.1 Paracentrotus lividus | reverse complement strand
AACGTCAGTAATTAATAGAATGACTAACTATTCAAGTAAACCATATAAAAAATGTTGGATCTCCACATAATAGTGGTATGCAAATCAGTATGCAAATTAACTGGTTTCAATTGGTTTCCAACTGGTTTCTAACTGGATCCAGTTGGGCAACTGGAAATTGCCTTCTAACTGGAACCAGTTGGGTAACTGCAAATTGCCTTCTAACTGGAACCAGCTGGGTAACTGGAAATCGCCTTCTCAACTGGAACCAATTGGGCAACTGGAAATTGCCTTCTTCTAACTGGAAATTTCCTTCCGACTGGAAATTGTCTTCTAACTGGAACCAGTTGGACAACTGGAAATTGCCTTCTAACTGGAACCAGTTGGGTAACTGGAAATTGCCTTCTCAACTGGAACCAGTTGGGCAACTGGAAATTTTCTTCAAACTGGTGATTGCCTTCTAACTGGAACCAGTTAAGTAATTGAAAATAGCCTCTTAACTGGAACCAGTAGAGCAACTGGAAAATTTTTTCCAACAAAACTTCCTCTGCTTGCTAATACTGTTATTGTGTCAAAGTTTATTGGCCTTACAAATTCCCACATTGATATGTTGGTTGCACTGTGGGTTCTTGCAGCTTTTAGTAAGCGAGCTGCCCGTCTCATATGCTAAGAAACATAGTACTTGCGTTTCAGTTGATTTCCTACACCGCGCTTCAACCATGACTCCCCCAATATACAAATCAACTTGTTACCTTGCGCAATGTCTGTTATGTCATCTCTTGTCATTATTGAGTACACCTCATTTCTCATTCTCTCAGATGACTCCTTAATATTACCAAGTAGTATGTCACTTTGAAGTAAAATACTTCTCTTTGTCTCATTCGATGACCCTTCTAACTTTGCTGCTGGACTTCATGTGCTTCACTAGTGAATCCTTTAACATCCACTCTCTACAGAATTGGCATGGTCCAAAGTCTTCAATGTCAAATGTTTCCTTTGGCCTCCTGTACACTAAGAGTTCCCCTTTCTTTCCTGTCTTCACAAGCATGTTGTGCTTATCATCACCCCTGGACCTCAAAAGGGTTATTTGCATCTGTTTTTTGTTCTTTGATTGGAGTTCAGATTTAACTTTCTTAACTGCATATTGCTCTGGATGTTTTGCTAGAACATGTGGTTGGATGTGTTGCACGAGCCTCTCACAATAATGGGCGTTGGCCTCTTCTTCCTGGTCATTAATTATGCCGGTTGGACTCATGATGGCCAGCATGAGTGGGGTGAGGCCGTTAGTCGCTTGTTGGTAATGAGTGAGGGTTCGTTGTCCCTGGAAGGTGTGAGAAGACCATTTGTCCCACATTGATTAAATCTCTAACATAATTGAAGGCCAATCTGGTTTTATTCTAAAGTTCTCCAAATTGATTTTCCTACAATGTAATTGGCCTATTAATAATCTTTTCTTCTTTTTTTTTTCATGACTTGTAAAGTAAATATGTATGTTTTTGTCACATACAACTGTCTCTTAGAAATGAATTGAATAAATGAACAATGAACAATTCTTGATGCAATTAGACATTAACAGGACACGAGTCTTGTATCACTACATGTAGGTACACTTCTGGGCAAATCATCTAGTACAAACATCACAGTAATTTCAATCCATCCACATAAACATAAACAACGAACATTCATGTACCTGCAGCAATCTGTTGCTGATCTCCGGATGAAGCGGAGAAGAACAAGAAGAAGTGGTCGTATATTCTGAAACATTATAAGAATCAAACAAATTGTTATTGACGACAGGAACAAGATTGTTGTAATGTTAGACTTTAACTTTTACACCTACAACTTAGACTAGGTCTAGATCTAGTCACCGTGTGTTTATCCTGGTAAAAGTTACATGTGTAACAAGTTCAACTGGAAGCCCGACTGCTGCAACTACAGCATTTTCCAGAATCTCGGGTAAAGTAAAGTAAAGTTAGATGCCTAACTTAGATCTACCATGAAAACTAATCACTAACTAACTTTAAATCTATCTGCTTGAAAAGATTTTTTTTTGGCAGTATGTGGCAAAAACCACTCACAAACATGATGTCAATTCTTATTAACATCAAATATTTCACTCAAAAGAAAATTAAAAATTGAAAATAGTAAGGTTAGCAAAAGGAACATGTAAACAACCACTCATGGAGTAATGGAATATACAACTTTATGTTTTAATGATAAAAAATTAAGATTTTCTTACTGAATGTCATCACCAAAAGCGGTAACACTATAGTCCCATACGGTGATGGTGCTGGGGTGGCAAAAACCAAATGACAACAGACAATAATAAAAATATTAGATCTAGAGTAGTTCTTATATAGCGCATTATACCTTTGCAAAAAGTCTCAGAAAGACAAGGTTATCTAAATACGGCTTACCGGTATTAAAATAACTTACTTGTCTCTTTTCTTTTGTCTGCATCCGCATCTATATGTGTGGCCAGCGAAAAAAATGGGAATGTGCTAAATGTAGCTACCCCTATACGGCGACGGCGCTAGATGGCCCTATTACTGAAACTCTAACAGTGGAGTTTACAACCTCCGCGAGCGACAACCAATTACAAATGGATGGAGGTTGTAATTTGTTCTTATGTGACTTTTTTTACTGAAGCTTGGAATTGACACGCAAGACACATTTGTACACTACGGGAGCATTTACTTGTGTAACTAGACACATAGAAAAAGAAGACACGCAATCCATGGTTGTACACACAAAATGACACACTAGTATAGCATACACACACACACCCAAACACACAAACACACATTCAGACTGGTACTGGATTCTGTTGGAGAAGTCAATCATCTGTTGCAAACAATTTTGATTACAAATTTGTTTGATACATCTTGAGTCTTGTCTACTTTACATATCGTAGTTAAAATCACCAAGTATATACACTTCCATTCTACAGTCAATTGCTTTTGTTATGGTGTCCCCAATCAGCAGTGTCTATCGAATCAAAACAGTTGATAATGCGAGGACCGAATTAGTAAGTGATTCTCTATATCGAGATAGATTGAATTTAGTATTGATCAGTTTCAATTCGATCCAAAGAGCCTCCACATGGTTATTTTCCAGATGTGTGTATGCAAAGCTCATATTTACCACACGTAGCTACCCCACCTCCTCGGAGATTCTGATCTTTCTTTCTACTGAGTATTCTTCTAGGTATATACCTCATGGTCAATCTGCTGTATGGTCAAAATGGGTTTCAGAAATTGTGATTACATCAATGGTTTGCCGAGTTAGTTTTTTTATTCAAGCGATTATACTTTGCCAATAGGCTACACAAAAAACATATGTGCATTTAGGTGAGCAATTTTCAGTCCCCTATATGGAAAGATGAGCTCTCCATCAACATCTAATACATTATTATGATCATTGTCTACATCTGTAAGTTGTGAGCTCCTTGAGTAGCTTGGTACTAGTATACACAATTATTACATGTCTAGTTTACTCTACAATTTATATTAGACTCGTATTGCAAGAGTGGAAAATTCATGCACTAAGATGCCATTTATTCGTGCAATCTTTGCATTTAATGTCAATGTGTTTAGAGTTAATGCGTTCCAACATCTGGGGCATATACATTCATCACTAGGAATGTTGGATGTTGTCAGTTTCCGGGATAGTTGTAGTGTTGGAGAAGTCAATCATCTGTTGCAAACTATTTTGATTACAAATTTGTTTGATACATCTCGAGTCTTGTCTACTTTACATATCGTAGTTAAATCACCAAGTATATACACTTCCATTCTACAGTCAATTGCTTTTGTTATGGTGTCCTCAATCAGAGTTCTATGATCAGCAGTTGAACATGTAGGATGATTATAGTTCCCTATCAAATTGATTTAGTATTGATCAGTTTTAATTTGATCCAAGAGCCTCCACATGGTCGTTTCTCCAGATCTAACCTACAGTGTACATGTATGTGTGTATGCAAAGCTATATTATTGCACATGTCTACCCACCTCCTCGAGATTCTGATCTTTTTCTTTCTACTGAGTATCTTCTAGGTATACCTCATGGTCAAATGCTGTATGGTCAAGATGTGTTTCAGAAATTGTGATTACATCAATGGTTTCCGAGTTAGTTTTCATTCAAACAATTATACTTTGCCAATAGGCTACATGCATTTGGTGAGAAGATTTGTTTCTGAGAAAGTCTATAATATTGCTGTGAACAGCAATATTGTGACCGAGATGATTAGCTAGTTGTTCCAGTTCATCTTGTTTGAACTAAGAATTTGTGAACAAGTAGCTTAAATGCTTTGTAACATCGTTGCTGTAGAGAGAACTTGGATTCTTGCTAGCTTACACTTCCTTGCAAACTTTCGCAGACAGTCGTGAGCTCGAAGAGGCTCAGCTGATGCTGCTGTCGGACATGCAAACACATAGGGATTATCCATGGAACTCCAACCCTATCTCTCAGCTCATTAAGAATCTGTATACTTTCATTCATGTTGTGTGTCAACATGATTGGTACCTCTGTCCTTTTTTTTTACCTCTTGTCATTATCAGTGTCAGTCTTTTTCATTGCTACTTTTTTTGCAAGAGGAAGGCTTTCATAGATTTCATCATGAACAGGTACCCCTGAAGATGTTTGTGATTCGTAGTCATCTAACTTCAAGTATTGAGACTCCCCTGGACGTCTTTGATTAAATATGACTCAAGCTAGGATTATTGCACAGTTCACGCCAATTATCACAGTTGGCTGTTTCTTGCAACTCCTGTTTGACTGCTGCCTCTTTTTGTGATAGAGTTTGGTTTAGTTTGACTAACATCTTCTGTAAGTGGGATAGCTCTCGTTGCTTTCCATCTGATGTAGACTGTTGTTGCCTTAGGAAATGTTGGGAGATCTTCCCAGCCATTCAATCTTGTACAGTTTTCTGAAGTTGGATGCTTATTTTCTTTCTCAGTGTTTTCTTTCTTTGATTCACTCTGCATTGACAACATCAGCCAACATAACTAGACTGTGTCCAAGCTTTTTTGCGAGAGAAGGTGTATAAAGTTTGCTCACCCCCTTCATAGCCTGATACATTTTTCATACCAGCAATAACTTCATCAAAATTTGATGGATCAACCATATCTTCTGAGCCCTTGAAGACAGACCCATTCTCCTATGATAGATCTAGGCCTAAAAATAAACAGATTTTCCTTCAGGACTTACCGCAACGGGTATTTCTCTGTTTTTCTGCGAAAACTCATTCTGGAGACACATCTTGTTAGACTGTTTCATGATGATAAGAAGTTGATATAGGATCTTTATCATTTTCAATGTTTCTTTCTTACTTAATTTTCTTCTTCATAATTGTTAGTGCGAATGTGTATTTCATTAATAGGCCTATAACTAATTACACAGCCATGATTTCTCCCAAATGAGGCCCAGCCATGCCACTAGATCAGCCAAAAAAAGCACGCAAAACTGAAATAAAAGTAAAAAAATCAAAGGACATTTTAATAATCTAACCCATTAGCCGGCGTTCACATAAAGTTTTTAACAGAATTTAACAAAGACAAGGAGTCATGGCTTATTTCTTTTCGGTTAGCTCTTAAGTAAGGTGATGGGGGTTCTGAGCCATAGTTGACAAGTAAATCTGATTACTTGTACGACATAAAATAATAATTTGGTTGGACTAGGTTAGACCCTACTTACCTCACTGGTAAATTAAGCTCCTCTGAATTTAAGGACCAGAATTGCAGCAACCAACTCAACATGAATGTTAGAGTTGACTAAACTGTCGCCAAGTAACTGTGAAATGTATAGGGTATTCTATAGTGCTCCAGAATGACAATGGCACAGTGCAGTTCTATTTCTCTATTTGCAAATATATAGCCAATAGAGTTCCATCGCAAAAATGTCAAAGACAAGTCCATTGTACCAAGACAAGGGCAGAGGAAAACGACCACACCCACAGCAGATAGATTTCTTTGTGCGGTTGCCAAGACATTGCCAAGGAGGATGCGCGCCACAGAGGTCATGATTATCCAGCAAAATATAATAAATGTGTGAAGAATTCACTTATGGCAGTAAACTCCAATATATTCCCCACAAGAAAATGACTGTTATTTGGTATTCGCCGACAAAGTCATTACGTCACGAGCAGGTCAGATGGTCGGAACCATAGTAACGGGTTCACGCTACGCTTAGCACAGCACCTGCTCACTACACCCACAATTTGTAATTGGCATTTTCCTTCCTTCGAAATCGAAAATAACTGCAATGATGACTCTCACTAGTATAATTACAGTCTGCTGCTAAGCAATTCACCATATTTATATCCTATTTACGCAAAATTTTGAAGAAATCTCCGTCTAAAAAATCGGTGTTTCGTGTCGTATGTTTACTGCATGTATCAAGTGGTTGCTAATGAAAGTGCGTGAACCATCGTCGGGGAAAGCTACTTGACCCATGCAGGAAGTGACGCGCTACTTTGTCAGCGAATATTGGGGGAATTAAGTTTCATTAAAACGTCTTTGCAATACAGGACTAAATGTCCTCTGCGCGTTTTCCTATATTGTTCCCAAAGAAATCTATCGTCTCCCAGTGTTTTTTTTCCCTCTGTCCTTTTCTGGGTGCCTTATTTCTTTGTAAAAACAAACCTTGTAAACAGTGTTGGGTGCAGTACTTTGTGATGACTGTGGGGTTTGCTCACTTGCACGGTTATTTTTATATTCTCCCTCCTTGTCAGGGAGGCATTCTGGAACTGGAGCAGCAAGTGCAGTACTTTGTGATGATTGTGGAATTTGCTCACTTGCACGGTCACTTTGACCATCTCTATCTTTGTTAGTGAGACATTCTGGATTTTGAGCAGCAAGTGCAGAACTTTTTGATGCTGGTGGGCGGAAAGAATAATTATTTTCCACTCCATGGTCATAAAGTATTTCCTCATTTTCATCTATGTCTTTTAAAGCAAATAACACTAGCTGCGGCTGCTTGAGTTGATCACGAATTATCTTCGGTTGCTTCCATCCTGATGTAGACTGTTGTTGCCTTAGGACATGTCGGGAGATCTTCCCAGCCCATTCAATCTTGTTCAGTTTTCTGGCGTTGGATGCTTTTTTTTTCTTTCTCAGTGTTTCTTTCTTTGATTGACTGTGCATTAATAACATCAGCCAACATAACTAGATCGTGTCCAAGCTTTTTTGCGAGAGAAGGTGTATCAAAGGTTTGCTCATTCCCTTCATATCCTGATACATTTTTCATACCAGCAATAACTTCATCAAAATTTGATGGATCAACCATATCTTCTGAGCTCTTGAAGACAGACCCATTCTCCTTTTGACATGTGCTGAACAGCTGAGCATGTTCTCTGAGTTTCTGGGAGATGTAATTCTTTTTCTTTTGAATATGCTTTATATATATTTTATACTCTATATGATACTACCAGCAGGCTACGCATCACGATATTATATACAAATCCTCTTCGGGCTTGAAATTGCGCTCGGGTAAAGGCATGCGCGCGCGTGGGTTTTCAAAGTAGCTTGCATGTATTCGAGCAGACGATTTGCTGAACTAGACTGAACTTTTTGGAATATAACCTTATATATTTCCTTCATAAAGCCAAATAAAGGGGAATTTGTTTAGTCTAATTTTTTTCTATTGGTACAACAAAACATAAGGAAGACTCGCATACAATAATGAGCTGTTATTTAGGGGCATTTTTACTGTCTCTGGTTGTACTGGAAATACTAGAAGGATTGCCGAGCGAGTGCCGAGTTGCTGCATTGCGGCACTTGCACCTTCCTTAGTTGTGCTGGAACTATTGCCAAGACGGTTGCTGACTTGCTGTGTTGGGGCACTTGTACGGTCTCTGGTTGTGCTGGAAATACTGGTAGCATTGCCGAGCGGGTTGCCAAGTTGCTGTGTTGGGGCACTTGTATCATCTCTGGTTATGCTGGAACTATTGCCATCAAGCAGGTTGTTCTGTGTTGGAGTACATGTATGATCTCCTGTTGTGCTAGTATCGGTAGAAGTATCAGTAGAATTGCAGAGTGATTTACCAAGTTGTTGTGTTGGGGCACTTGTACCATCTCTGATTGAGCTGGAATTATTGCCGGGTTGCTGTGTCGCAGCACTTGCAACTTCTCTAGTTTTGCTGGAACCATTGCCAAGAGAATTGCTGACTTGCTGTGTTGGGGCTCTTGTACCGTCACTGGTTGTGCTGGAACTACTGGTAGGATCTGAATCTGAATCTACTCCGACATCAGTGACATCCAAGCTGATGACGTCTGTCGGTGGTACCCAGCTATTATTGTATCTGAAATTAATTAAAACATAACAGTCCAGTCAAGATATGAAAAGTAATGGGTAATTAACCTGAAGAAAATTGCAACAGAAACGATTTTTTTTCAGTGTTGATCTATTATAGTTATATATCAAAATAACAAATCCAAAATGTAAGAAAATCAAAGCTGTGGAACAATGTCTAATTTCCATATTCAAAATGGCCGCCATTCATTTTTTTTTTGCCTGTACTTTCGGTTCTAATATTCGTATTAACATAAGTTCAGTGTCTGCCTATGTTTTCCGGGTCAAGGAAAACAAAAATTGGAAACTTTGGATGATATGATAACATAAAAAATTTAACTAAATTGAAGCTTTGAAACAATGTCTAATTTGCATAAATTCAAAATGGCCACCATTCAACATTGTTTTACCTGTATCTCTGGATCTAAGAATAATAGAAACATAATTTGGGCAAGTGTGCAGCTCATTTGCATTTTTGGAACGAAAGTATAGCTAGTCACAAGCTAGCTAAACAAGATGGTACAAAACGAATGAAAATTTGTATAAGGGATTGCCAAAGACGTAGATTCATCACTTGCCAGATCTACAGCATTAAGCCTCATCCTTGAATTCACACCATTTAGTCTGCTGTCCAAATGTGCAGGTGTGCTTGAGGAAATTGGAGTGATATCACAAAGAGGTATGGATTTTCCTTGATTTATACCAGTGACTGCTTACGAACTGCAGATTTTGCAGGGTCCTGAGTGTCAGTGTTCTCTGCAGATTTCCATACTTGTCCATTGCCAGCACCCATTGCTGATGCCTGATTTCATGGTTCAGAGTAATTCACTACCTGATGATACAGCTCTGTAAAGTAATGAAAAATAGGAGAAATACAATAATGTGGTAATACAAAAAAGAGTAATATTTTACTATCAAGTAGCAGAAAGGCTTGGTCTGTGAATAGAGAGAAGAGAGAGGAGAGGGGTAATAGTATACTAACAGTGGTCATGCACAGTCAGTAGGGAAATATACATTAGAAAAAAAGGACAATTTAATTAACACACAAAGAGTGTTATTTACTTCTAAAGGTGACAGGCTGGTTATATTGAGAAATACACATGACAACATACAGCAAAAGAGAGTAATATTTTACTATGGAGTAGCAGACAGGCCGGTCTGTTGGGGGGGGGGGGCATTACAATACTTCTTCTAATACTAACAGTGGTCATGTACAGTCAGTCGAGAAATATACATTAGAAAAAAAGAAAATTTAATTAAAACACAAAGAGTGATATTTTACTTCTAAAAGTGGACAGGCTGATTATTTTGAGAAAGTACACATGACAACATAAAGCAAAAAAATATTTTATATTTTACTCTCAAGTGGCAGATAGGCTTGGTCTGTTGTGGGGAGGGGGGGGGGTACATTAACAAAACACTCCTAATACTAACAGCGGTCATGCACGGTCAGTAGGGATATATACATTAGGAAAAAAAAAAGGATGGGTCCTCCCTGGATTGGCTGACGACAACTGATGGCTTCATGCATCAACTAAATAGTGTCTAAACTTTAGTTACTGGGGACTACATGTACAGACATCAAGATAATTCAGCTAGCTGTTCTGCAAAGCACCCTACACCACTTATTATAGCTTTGACTAGTGGTTAGAAATAAATTCACATGTGCTGCATATGTCCCCTCAGAATCCTTTAAAATCATGGGCGTCCTTTGAAAAAAACTTCAACCAAACTGCTCCTCAGATCAATCCAATCCTCGTCGCCGAAATTGTTATGTTCTTTACTTGAACTGGACGCAATAATGATACTTTAAAGTCAACTATTTATGCCCAAATATTGAGAGCATGTTAACAGATTTTCCAGTGGTCAAAATCAATCACTTTTTGATCCTCAAATTGGAAAAAAATTGTATCTGTACTCCTGCAACCTCTAAAAAAATTGTATTCTATATTTAATGACACTTAACAACTGAAAATTGCAAAATATACATTTAAAAAATTGCCCATTTGCACATGAATTTTTCTTCGCTTTGCCAATTTAGAGATTTCAATTGAGAGATATTGGCCAGTTCCGCATTCTAGTGTGCAACCTTGCAAAAGCCATGCAGTCTAATGGCAATCTAGTCCGCAAGCTTGCAAGATTTTATCCAGTTCCGCAATCTAGTGCGCAACTTTAAGAGATCTACATAGAGTCTTGTATGCTCTTCCGCAACCTTGCACACTCTGCGCAACCTAGTGGCAATCTAGTTTGCAACCTTGCGAGATATTGGCCAGTTCTGCAATCTAGTGCGTAACCTTGCAAGATTTTCATCTAATCTGGTATGCTTTATTTGCAACCTTGCACACTCTACGCAACCTAGTGGCAATCTAGTCCGCAACCTTGTGTAATAGTGGTCAGTTCCACAATCAAATTTGCAACCTTGCGAGATCTTCATCCAATTTCGCATGCTTAACTGCAATCTTGCAAAAGTCATGCAATCTACTGGCAATCTATTTGCACGCTAGTCACAAGATTGCGAATGTATCGCTAGGTTGTATAATGCTTGCGCTAAGTGTGCGATTAGGTTGCGTAAGCTTGCCGTCAAAGATACAATCTTTTTAAGATTGCCACAAGCTTGCCGCAATCTAGTTGCAACCTTGCGGCGAGCTTAGATTTTTATAAGGGATGTGTCCACCTCGCTCTCACTCACCAGGGACGTGATCCCTGCACGCACCAATCAAAACCGATGATCATGGGTTTTCGGTCTAGACGCAGGGGTTGCATTTTACAAGCTGTAGTTAAAAACCGATAGGTTTTCAGTATACAAGCAGTAGTTTAAACCCATGATCACAGGTTTTCACTATGCATGTACCAGATAAAACCCATGATCATCGGTTTTAAGTTCTACATGCAGGGGTTTCATTCTACAAGAAGTAGTTAAACCCATGATCATCGGTTTTTGGAATTTTGAAACAATTAGCAGTCCATACCTCTGAGCCTCCTCGATGTCATCTTTGGTATTCTGGTCAATGATTTCTTCCAACCCTCTAAGAAGTTTTCTCGTTCTCTCGATCCTCTATCTCCTCCTGTCTTCTGTCAAATGAACAATCATTTACAAAATTTCTTGAAACCGTTGTGTATCACACATACATACACACACACGCACACATTCACACACACACTCACACACACACACACACACACGTATAGTCACACACACATACGCATATTCACTACCTTATGGAGCATTTCTCTATGGAGACATCCTACGAGTTCAGCACTATCCTTATGAATCATCCTTATGGAGTCAAAATGTGTGTAAATGACTCCATCACCATAATCATCACCCCATCCTCCTGCTTATCGTCACAACCATCAACACAACTAGTCAACATCATCACCATTAACACTATCATCATTGTCATCATACAACCACCAACTTCATCATGTCGCATCTATCTTTCATCATTATTAGCATCATTACCATGATCATCATTCTCCCAATCCTCCTCCTTATCATCACACCATCATTGGTTCATCCTCACCATCATCGTCATAATCATCATCATCATCGCCAATGGTGTACACTGCGGTACTACTTTAAAGACTGAAGGGATTTAAACTTGTGTGACTATAACCTATTACAAGGAATGCATCTAAGAGAATCTACACTTCTTTTCAATCATAGGCTCATATACAGACAATGAAATTAGAAACAAAATAGAATGAAGACTGATTGTGGTACAAGAGTCACTTTGTATAAGTAACACATTGGGGTGAATCGGGGTAACCGGAAATGATGCTCTTCACCCCGCGCGCGGGGGGGGGGGGGGGGGGGCACCGAGATTTTGAAATGACATGGGTGTGCAGCCCAAAGATTTAACCCTTACTCTATGGAACGTAGGGGGCTTGGAAAAGATACCCGAAAGAATGGCTTGCAAGCATGAAACTATACCCAAGGAGACAGAAAATTTGGGTTCTTTTTACCCCAAAACCCTCAAAAAACGGCTAGTGAGGCGTGAATGGGGCGTTTTGGCCCAAACAACACCTTCAGAACACTTTCATTGAATGCCCCCCCCCCCCCAGGGGGGGGGGTGGCTCTTCACCATATATACATGGCAGCATCTAAGAATTTGTGGAAATCTGAATCACTGGGGATGAATGTGACCACAATTAAGGGCACAAACAGGGTTGGACAAACTATAAATTCATTGACTCATTTGAATTCAGAAACTTTAATACTTGAGAACACTAACAATCAACAGGTGCTTTTAGACACCAACATATTTTTCAGAAATAGTTTTGTAACACTTTTTACGTAGTTTTTACCACCCGTCAGACACGTACCATATGGCTTAGACAGGAAATTCTGCTGGATGTGTCATTTGTGGACCATGTAAACATCTATTTCAATGTAAACGAAACTAATATGCACACATAATTAAAAAGTAATTCTTGAAATTTGATTGGTCAGATGTAAAAAAACCGATTGATGTTGAAACCTGTAAGTCAAAATCAACGCGAAAAAGTAGTATATTTTCGTATAAAATACATAACCCAAAATATCTTGACAACTACTCTCAACTTGGCCCAAGCTGTTTCTGACTCGAAATGTTCACAAACTCCTCTTCAGCTGTCAGCCATGATAAAGTCGCTTAACGTGGCAAATGAAAGAGAAGCATTATATTTTAACCTTATAATAATACTTTTAATGAAAACCTTCAATTTTTTCAGAATTTTGGTTTTAAAAAGTGTATACTTTTTTATGAGACACTCTGTATAGGGGGGGGGGTAATTTAGCCTCCCCTATCTGATCTCGGATGCGGATCGCTCGACTGACGCGAAATTTGGCACACGCGTAAAGTATCAGGTAAACTGTATGTCTATGAAAAAAAAATCTTGAATTAATCATGCTAATTTATGCGTAAAATCATATTTTTGGCTCTAAATCACTAATCAAAGCTCCTAGTACGCTAATTTTTGGTGTAGATATTCTTTGTAGCATTCCTAACAATTGTATGCAGAACAAAATTAGGCATCAAATTAATTTCTATGAGTATTTTTATTGTTTTATTAATATCTTATGAATTTCCTTGCTTTTCTTTGTTTTTTTACTTTTTGTTTTCGAATCTTCACCAAAATTATAGCAATACTTTTGAGCATGATTATGCTAAAATTAATTAGATTTGGCTTATAAAAGTGAAAATAATGCTAGATTTACGATCTATTTTACTTCGTACAAAAAATCATGTTTTTGAGCAATTTTGGGGTTGACGAAAATTTTTCAAAGGGGAGTGGCTTAAAAACGATATGCGCAGGCACGACAAATTCACGCTGCGGATTTATTGCGCAAAACGTCTAGGAGGGCTAATTTAGCCCCCCCCCCCCCCCCCCCCATAGCAATTAGGGTTAAAACGGCTCAGTAATGCAAAGTCAAATAATAATCAATAGCATACGTGCATACTTATATAAACACAATTAACACAATAACATATCTATGTTCTGTTGAAATGTATGACCAAAAGTTTTGATTCATAATGCACAATGTAGTCTATTTCCTTCTATTAACTTATTGATTAGATATCTAACCTTATTAAGGTTGGATAATATCATCAAATTTATTAACGAGGAGTGCAAAGATTAATGTTGATATGGTAAAGTATGTGACAGACATCTATACAACAAAATGTTGCGTTTCTTCTTACATCAAAATGTTATAGCCAGATAGAACATATAATTAGAATAATTGCCTTGACATAGCTCAGTAAATAAAATTATTCATCGATAACGTACACAAACAAAATTAACCTGAAATATAATTATAATTCTGTTTCAAATATATGACTAAAACTTTTGATTTCTAATGGGACAATGTACTGTAACAGCTCTGTTAACTCATTGATTAGATATGTAACATCCGTGACTCAGTTGGAACAACATGATAAAGTTGATTACCTTTAAGTGTATAGACAAATATATAACTGCAATGTATGGTAACATGATTATTCAAAAAAATAAATTACAAGTTCTGATAATACCCCTTACATACTTCAACTTGGCCAAAAAGTACATTCATTGGTGAATTTTCTAAGAAACAGAGAGAAAATAAAGTCCCCAAAAACGTCATTTTACAGCATGGGATGGTCCCTAGGAGAAATACTGTAGATAGTGGTAACGTAACCGACACAACTTGCAAGTAATCTTATTAAAACTTCTTTCTATCAACGCATTTGATTCATCATCCACTCAAATATTTCAGTACATTAATGTGCATGAATGGAAAGATATGCTACTCTACTTTCATTTGATGTACACCTTTGTTTCCGTTGGATAGTAGTCCTGGCCAGGCAAGCGTGTGCCTCGGATACCATATCTTCTGAGTTTTTTAGTTTATGTCAGCGTATGAAACGAAATTCCAATATGTGAAACTTTGTGCTAGAGACTGGGTGATTTTTATGTAATAAATCTAAAATAGCTAGATCAGTAGAAAAGTTTTGCGGAACCCGTATTGTTAGGACATAGAAACTGTTTTATCAAGAAAGTCGTAGAATTTGATTAAAAATTATTTGTTCAAGTATTTTGACATGCAAGGGAGGATTGATATGGGATGATAATTTTGCATTGTTTTTTTTATAAATGGGAATACCTTGCTAATTTAAATGCATTTGGTATTTTCCTGACGATATTGATAAGTTAAAAATGTGGCACAAAGGCTCTGCTATAGCATCAATGATTTTTTAAGATAAGTGTGTAGATATGATTCATGACCAGTAGATTTGCTTATTTTAATCCCTCGGTAATTTAATAACTTCATCAGTATTTAAATAGTGTTCATTATTGCTTGTTGTTGTATTTTAAAATTATCTTTCATGCATCGTCCATGCAAAAGCTAATCTTAGTGTCATAGTTTAACTCGTTGTAAAATCATTTTTTCACCACATTTTAAAACATTCTCTGTCAGGAAAAAATATGAAAGAATGGTTGAGGAAATGGGCTAAATGAAGTGCTGATCGCGCAATTCAAACAGCGAGCGAAAGCCACAAAAGGCGGCCTTTTCTTGAGTAGTAATATTCAGATACAACTTTTTTGTATGTGTAACATAAAAAAGATAACATTAACTGACACTTTGCTCTAATACAGAAAAAAAAATAGTTTGATGACAAAGTTAAGATATATTCGCTTCAAAGCTAAAAGATAGTTTGGTAAGGGGATTTGTCATCATCAAGATAGGTGTTCAATTGCATATCAGTAATATCGCCTCTCCATCTGGTGAAAATTGACTCAAACTGACAAAATAATCACATGATGTATGGATGAAATAAGAATAAGGGAAATAATAAACCATGTGGTGATTCGGACACCCAAACACACCAAATCACGTCGTTTTATTATTTCCCTTATTCTTATTTCATCCATAACTTTGTGATTTTTTGTCCGTTTGATGACAATTTTTTCATCAGATGATCATTATGGGGAGGCGAACAACTGATATTCAAATAAACACGTATCGGATGATGACCAAATCCTTACCAAAAACTACCTTTTAGCTTTCAAACACCCTACATGCTTTTAGTCATACAGTGCGCTCCCAGAAAAAACAAAACCAAGATTTATTGCAACTTTTGCTATCATAACATATATTGCATTAAGAATTGTACATGAATTGAAAGATTTTTTTTTTTTTATTTGACTGAACGATAGAAAGTGGTGCTACCGAATTTTCATTTTCACAGAACAAATGACAATTTCGAGTGATTTTTCGAGCTTTTCGGCAATCTTTGAAATGAATACAAATCATTGCCTAAACAGCCATAATTTAGCTTTCATATGACATCTCATGCATAAAAAATTATTTATGCATGCCCGAGAAACTTAATTTAGAAATATGCTTAAATTTACCAAAAACGGGTAGATATATGAATAACGAGCCTTTTAGATTTCTGACTTAATAGCAACTAACAATGACCGAAATGCTTTGATGAATTATAAAGACATGGGGGATAAAAGTAAAGCCTAGTGCGATTTTGAGCGGGCTTCAAATGTGTTATGTTTGGATTAATTCTACTAGCTTGAAAACAAGTTACTTGAAATGATTGGAGAAGCAGGTCAGGAAAATGAAGCATATTTTTCAGTTTAAGTTTTCTCAGGCATGCGTAAATCATTATAACGCATGATACCCTTTCAGACTACTTGTCAAACCTACCCCAGGAAATTGGTGTATAAGGGGAGGGGCCTTAACTGTAGTCTAAAAAGGGTATTCATGCTTCTTTTCTCTGACCTGCGATATCCGGGTTCAAGGTTCGCACAGTCTGAAAAGCATCAAATTTCTTAACCCCGGCTAAGCGAATAGTATGGGGTTAAGAAACACAGTCTGAAATCTAAAAAAGATAGTACGGGGTTAAGGATAGTATGGGGTTAAGAAATATAGTCTGAAAAGGTAGAAGTGTCATATGAAAGCTAAAACTATGGATATTAAGGCTATGATTTTGATTGTTACAACAGATTGGTGAAAAACCCCCAAAAACTCACTCAAAGTTGTCATTGCTCGTGCAAATTAACACTTTGGTAGCACCCTTTCTATTGTTCTAACTCAGTATGCATAAAGTATGAACATTG
>CALNVZ010000641.1:1025954-1049023 GCA_940671915.1 Paracentrotus lividus | reverse complement strand
TAAGAAATGTGTGTTTGAATGCAGTAGATTAGGCATTCCTTGTGAAACATGGTGTGTGAATAAGTCCTTCCATATTCTACAGAGTATAAGGAATGTGTGTTTGAATGCAGTAGATTAGGCATTCCTTGTGAAACATGGTGTGTGAATGAGTTCTTCCATATTCTACAGAGTATAAGGAATTGTGGTATGAGATGCAGTAGATTGCAATTCCTTGTGAAGCACGTGTGTGAATGAGTTCCTCCTATCTACAAAGTATAAAAGATGTGGTTTGAATGCAGTAGATTAGGATTTCCTTGTGAAACGTGTGTCGTGATGAGTTCCTCCATATTCTACAGAGTATAAGAAATGTGTGTTTGAATGCAGTAGATTAGTGCATTCCTTGTGAAACATGGTGTGTGAATGGGTCCTTCCATATTCTACAGAGTCCTTTCATATTCTACAGAGTATAAGAAATTTGTATTTGAATGCAGTAGATTAGGCATTCCTTGTGAAACGTGGTGTGTGAATGAGTCCTTCAACGATACACTACAAAAACGGTATGCGTGGGCGCGACAAATTTGGTCTCAAAATTTGTGCGAGACTTGAAAGTAAAAAGTCAGGGAACGGCGCGGTCAGAAAATTTTGCATGGAACGTCTATCGCAAGGAACGTCGAGGAGAGTTAAAGAATTATCACATCTGTCTTGGCATGATTTCAATTCACCATAATGATAAGATAATGCTTGTTGTTTGCCGTGTTTATACCTGTAGTTTATAATTATAGTCTCTTTTTATCTTCCTTTTTATTTATGTTTCGTTTTTTAATGAAATAGGCAAAGCGAAGTGGTCAGCAGAAGAAGGCAATGCAGTCTGGGAACACATGAGGACCTTCATAACTGAGCAAAAAGTGCCTGGCAAAGGAGACTGTGAGCGTTGCATAAAAAAGTGCCAACCTCTTCTCAACAGCAGGACATGGAAATGTGTCAAATATAAGGTATATAACATTATCATGACACTCAAGAAGAAAAAGAATGAAAAGTGATTTTGAAAGTTGTGTTTTTCGTTGTTCGACAACTTGCTCGTAATGCAAATTTTTTAATGAGCAATAATTGTGATATTATTTCAATCATAACAAAGGGTGTACAGCCAACAATTAAAATTCTTTGGAATTGTTTGAAATTGAAGACCAGGAAGAGGCTGAACCATGTGTGGGAACAGTACAACCAAGGAGTTATTACAGAGTTGTGATAAGTATCCTTTTTTACAACATGTATTGCCTATCTAAATAGTTTCCTATTTTTCTATTGCCAAAAACTGTTGCATAATAGAAGGAGAGAAAGCGAACAAAAAATTGCGTACCACACAAACCAAGATTGAAAACTTCTGTGGGATAGACGTCTTATTTAGAAATGGGAGATAGAAGAATAGGACCAGGCAAGGAATTTAGAAATGGGAGATAGAGATAGACCAAGGAATTTTGTGAAATATATTAGTGACAAAATGTCTTACTTTCTGCCTTTCTCTCAGCCTTAGACTGTCCAGGGATGGTGTTTTGAGGGGGGAAGGGGGGGGAAGGAGTTGACGTAGGTTAATGTCTAATTCATGGACTGGTAGCATTACATTATTATCTTATTGGTTGAGAGAGCCTATATGATTTTGTATTTTGTGATTTGGGGGGGGGGGGGGTGTGGAAGGAGTTAAACATGTTTTCCTATATAAACAAGATACCAACATTTGCATAACTCTTTGTGTACAAATAGCCACTCTTCTTGCAATTTGATTAGGAAGTTAATTTCAGTTTCTTGCCCCCATCACCCCCCCCCAACGCCGAGAAAGGGTGAGGGGCAACATGCCCTGCCTCAGGTTAATCTATAGTCTACTTTATTTATTTATTTACCGTCTTCTTAAATGAGCAATAATTGTGATATATAGGAGCAGGGTTAGTCGACTTTGCAGTCTGGTTGAAGAGTTAAGGTGGTGGAGTGTTCTGTTGGAACACATGCCTGCCTGTGAGTCTGTGGGGGGGGGGGGGTCACTGATTCATGCCCACCAGGTAAAATTCATGTGCACGCTCCTGTTGTATAAACAATCATAAAATTATACTAATATTTTATTATTACTACAATAAAGAATTTATATATTTGCCTACTTTGCTATTCGTCCTCGAATCGCTTGCCAACCGAATATTATATACCCCAAGAAAATTTTGTCCCTATTGTTCCTATCTATAACCCCCCCAAACATAAAGGGCGCCCTCTCTCCGATAGGCCACCGCAACAAATCTGTCAATAATCTTCCTCTTTACTCTTTCCGCCTACCAATCCATGTAGCTAATGGACGGGGGTGATGGGGGGGGATTGTAGGCAAATATATAATTCTTTATTGTAAATATAAAAATTAGTGATATTTTTATGATTTACTTCAAAACGAATGATATATTTGCCTACTTTGCTATCGACCAGTCACCGATGTTGTACTGGGGAGGGACGCCTACAGATTTAGTTGACTATAGAAGATGCTGCCGCGCATGGATAGGAACTATGGAAAAATTTCCTTCCACCGCGCGGGACATCTTTAAGGTAGTAAGTTGTGAAAGAATTCTGACTTCTCCAGTAAGCGGCTCTACTATTTCTCAACAGAGACGCCCTGAACAGGGGCCCACGACGAGCTAATGCTCCTAGTGTGTGCGCTCTGAGGTTAGTGTCAGAGACTCTGGCGTTAGAGTCCTGCAGCTTTGATGGCTGCTACAATCCATCTGGATAAGGTGCTTTTAGAAGCTGGAGAAAGGAGCTTTAGTAATTACGAACAGTTGGTTGATTTTCGTAGATTCTTTACTTTGTCCAGGTACACACTTTAGGCCCTCACGGGGCACCATACTTTATCCTCTCGTATTGACGAAAACTTGGTGAGTGGGCGAAGAAATATTTCTACAGGCCCGAAGTTTCTGATTGGTTCTTAGCGATAAACTTCGCGTTGGGATCAAACGGACACTCCGTTCTCCCATCTTATGTGGCCTCTTGCGATTGACAGAGCATGAAGAGAGCTCACTCGTTGACCTGATGCTATGCCAAGAGAAACATGTTTTATCGTTGTGTCTAGCAGGGATGCCGAATGGAGTGGTTCGAAAGGAGGCTTCGCTAATGGCTTCTAACACCTTTGGGAGACTCCAAGAGGGTACTAACGGCCTGAAAATGGGTCTCTTGAGAGATAGAGAACGTAACAGGGCTGATAATTGAGGAGCAGAGACACCGACGATCATCTTCAAATCCTATGTGAATAGCCGCGATCGCGGATCTGTAACCTCTAAGGTGGATAGGACTTTCCTTGTCGTAAAGCGCTATGATGAAGTCAAGCTATAGCCGGCAAAGAAGCTTCTCTTGGGGCTATCCCTTTCTCTTCAACCAATCTATAAATGCATTTAGTCTTGAAGAGTAGACGTTTCTGGTGGAGGCTCTTCTACTTTCCACTAAAAGTGAGGCTGCACGCTCAGAGAAGCCTTCTGCTCTGGCTGACTCGCCGATAACGAGGCCAGACGGTCAATCTGAGGTGCTCCGGATGTTCGTGGAGGATCTCTGATACTGGTTGGTAGCCAGATCTTGCACCATGGAAGTTGCCAAGGTTCCTCCACCAATAGAGGAAGAAGATCTTGAAAACCAACGCTCGGCTGGGCAGTGTGGTGCGATGAGAATCACCGATGCTCTGTCTTCCCGGATCTTCCTGAGAACTAGTGGGATAAGTTTGAAGGGAGGGAACGCATACGCCTTCAGACCTGTTCAGGGAATTAAATGCGTCCCACGCTGTCGCCTTCTCTTCCTTTATTTTGGAGCAAAATATCGGAATGTCTGTTGTTCATGGATGACGCGAACAGGTCTATCCGGAGGTCGTATCTCTGGCTTATCAGCGAGAAGATCCTTGACGCACAGAGTCGATCCAAGCGAAGACACTTCCTCCGAAAGGAAGTCGCTATCACATTCTCCCACTCCTGGGTGTGAGAGGCGACCGGAACGATTTCTCGTTTTCCTCGATTGCACCAGTTCCATAGTTGAAAGGTCAATCTGTTTCAGAGTCAAAGAATGTGTTCCTCTTGTCGATTTATGTATGACATTACTACTGTGTTGTCCGTCAAGATAAGAACTGTCTGGTTTGAGCACAGGTCCTGAAATGAATAACTTTCCATACCGCTAGAAGTTCCAGAAATTTATATGCGGTAACGGTGTTGGAAGGTCCCATTCTCCCTGAAACCATGTGATCCTGACAATGGCCTCCCCAGCCTGTTTGAGATGCGTCCGTGGTAACCGTGATCGACGGAAGAGGCAAGAGAACGGCTTTCTTGGAGAATAAAATCCTCGTCTAACCATTGACGAATCAGGATCTTCATCTCCGACGAAACGGGATCATCTTCCGTGGCGAACTGATGTTCGGCTTGAAGTGATTTAGAAAGTGAATCTGAAGGTCTCTCATCAAAGTCTGCAATCCGGTAATAGGTCCACCAGGCTCGCTAAGTAGCCTAGCCCCTTTGCCAAGTTACTGCTTGGACTCTTCTTGCTGAAACCAGATTTTTGCTAGGTTGATCAAGGTCTCTACCCTCTCTAGGCTGGGTTTTGCCAGGCGTGTTTGCTAAGTCTAGTTGAGCCCTAAATAAGTGGGCGTTGGCGTGAGGGAGTCAGTTCTGACTTTTTCCAGTTTAATTATAAATCCCAGTTCTTGCGTGGTCGTGATTAGGAGCTCCAAGTGGTCTTTGAGTCTGTCCTCCGAGTTCGCAACTAAGATCCAATCGTCCAAGTGAGGAAAGATTCTGAGTCCTCGGCCTCTGAGGTAGGACATCAGGGTCCGATCACCCTGGTAAATACTCTCCGGAGCTGGTCGCAGACGAAGGGAGAGCTTGTATCTGTAGGTCTTGCCCCCCAACTGGAATCCCAGAAGATTTCTCGCCGAAAATGCATGGGTACATGGAAGTATGCGTCCTGAAGGTCTATTGATACTGCTAGATCCTGATTTCCTAGGGTGGGAAGAATTTGTAGCTAAGGTGTCCATGCGGAAATGCGCTGTGTTATGATTTGTTTATGGCTTCATATTTAGGATCACTTAGTGATCCCCGCGTTTGGGATTACGAAAATAGGGGACAGGCACAAGCTCTTTGTAAAGTGACCTCTTCTATCGCTTCCTTTTCCAGGAGCACCGAGAGTTTCTTTTGAGATGTGCTCCTGGAAAGTGGGGATAGAGTTGGTTGCCGGGTCCGGAGGACACTCCGGGAAGAGGTGCCTCTAGATCGATCTGAGTCCGTGCTGTTATTACAGATAGAAAAGACTCGCTTGTGATTGTCTCCCATTTCGCACGGAAGTGCCGAAGTCGGCCTCCTACTGACTCCCGAACCCCCAGTCGAAACTCCAGACCGCCTTCGGATTCGGTCGTATAGTCAGAACCATTGTATGAGTACTATCTGGTACTATCGTCAATATCCGTTTACCCATCGTAGGGGATCGTTAGGCGCAACTGCATCGGAACAGGGCTGAGAGGCATGAGGCAGATCCTGAGGAGCTTCTGGAGTTTCCTCGGCTTTGGTACGCTATCTCCTCCACGCGCACTCGTCGATGTGGGTCTGATGTGGGACTCCGTTCTTAGTCAACGTATTTAGGTTGATCTTGATACGTATATTGGCGTTGCGAGTAGTGAGCCTGTGAAGACTGATGTGGTCTCAAGCTCTGATCGGACTCCCGCTTCCTAGAGCTAGAACTGTAGGACTGCTGGAACAAACTCGATTGAGGCTTGAAAGTATCGACTTCTGCTTTCACTTCCCTAACAGATTCTGAAAGCTCTTGAGCCTATCTTCTGAGCTTCGATCTCCTCTGAAGACGTCTGAGAAGTCATCCCAGAGAGGAAGGGTGAGTCAACTGGTTATCCTATCCAGCATATCCGGAATCAAGGATTCCTGAATGTTGAGTCTCTTCATCACGCCTTCCTCTGCGTTCTTCCTGTCCGATCGTGTTTTGGATTAAACCTGGAACCCATCAACGTACTCGGAGACACCATCCGATGAACTTCTCTTAAAGCTTCAAGAATCTCTTTCTCTATCATGCTTTGAGATAGTTAAGTTTCCCTCGACACGGCTAGCAACTCGATAAGCATATCTGTTGATGCAGAGAAGGCCTAGCATCCCGTGGAATTGATAAAGGCTCTTTTCTGCGCCTTTCTTGTCCATGAGAAGCGACTTTAATTTGTGCATCTTCGGACGCGTTGAATAAGTTCTCGCGGAGAGAGAGAGTTTTGCTATCTAAGAAACGATCTTATTACCTCTCTTTGACGAAAATAGAATTGGGAAGTCATAGCTTACCCAAGCCCTTATTTTGTGTTTTGAGACTTTGGCAGCTCCTTAATAACTCTTCTTTGTGCGTCTCCGGGAGCCTAAGTCTGAAGTTCTGATTCTTTTCTGCACTTACTAGCACTAGAATCTCTTTTCCCGCCTTTTTCTCCTCCGCTCGAATCCGGCTTCTGGTGCATATTTCTTAAAGAAGCCTAAGATTCTCATCCGGAAGTTTCCAACTCGCTGGGCTTGATCTGCTCCTGGGGTATCTCCCTCCGAATCACAATCCTGACTTTGCGGGATTTGATCATCTATGCATATCTGAGTAAGTGCTGCGCTGTTGATGGAGGCTGCGACGAACAATTCTCTCTAGGATGAGGTCCCAGTAGAGTGATGCGAAGGTTGGAGTGATGATCGTGGTGAAATATCTTCTTCCTTCGCTAGAAGACTCCTGAAATTCTTCATTCTCGTAGATATTATCAGATCGGGCTACCTTGCATAGGGGACTGAGTATTGACTAGACTGACGTCATGCAAGTATTGGGACACACATTAAGCTAGGTCATGTGTTCGTGTAACTGAGAAGGCATAGATCGAACGCGATTTCCTTGTGTCGCTTCTAAACAAATTTCTTGAGTCACGACTCTCGAGAGCTACTCTACACTTGAGAAGTGTTACATCCAAGTCGCTCGTCAAAATCTCGAAATAAGCGCGTCCACGAAGAAAACGTGTCGCGACTAGGTTGGAGGGCGTCCAAGAGGCTTGCTGGTAGTCATTTATTGGTATCTTTGTTAACAGCATGTGAGTTTGTTGACTCGAAGGCAACTGAATTCCTGACCACTTGGTCGAAGAATATTGGCGCATTCCACTGTATCTGAAAACGCTTCTGGTGTTATTACGTTAATGATTATCGGCCATAGTATGAATTTTTAAGACAGCGAACTGCTACTCATTCCATATATTCTGCACAGTATATACTATAGGAGATATTCAGAATTTTGTGCCATCTGATATAATGAATATGACTCCGCATTCATCATATGGCACTATTTGTGTAAAGTAGACCATTTATCTGCTCTTCTGTAGATGTAGAAAGTTCGAACTAAATCAGAGACGGTCACTTGCGTAGGTCTAATATAAGTAGAGCGAATCGTGGTAGAGTTTAGAATGCTCTGACATGAGAAAGCATTAATCTTCTCCTCGGAGCGAATTCGGATCTTTGATGCATCGATCATTGGAAAACATCGGGAACGATATTGTTGTAATCCGAGGACATAAAAATGCCTGAAAATGATTACACCACACACCCAGCAGCTGACATCAGGACTCCGTACCAAATTTTGGAGGCAGTGGTATAGCTATCGGTAGTAATATACGACGTCAGTGAGATACAGAATATGCCAATTTATGTATGTTATGTAATACTGATTACTCTTTCTTTTGTCGAGAATTTTGGCGTCCCTCTGTGATCGACCGGGGGTATCTGAATTTCTTATCTATGTGACATATGTAACTGAGATTTACTCATCATGGGAGGATCGTTCGTTGAAAACTTGACTCGAACTATGCCCCTGTGGGATGAGAATCGATTTCTCTGGAATGATCGAATTCCTAGCATTGGGGAAATCGATTCTGGAATGATCGATCTAGATATATTATCTAGAGACATCGTTCGGGATTGGAATCGGATCTGTAACGATCGACTCCCATTCCCGTTATCTGATACCTTCTGGATAACCTTATAACTATGTATTTCGTCTCCTCAGATTTGACTACTCGTATTGGAAATGGTAAGAATGCCTCTACTATATTGCGTATCGATCTATTTAAGACCTCTGCTCAGGAGAGCAAGGCCACCTTTACGTAGCCCAATATACGATTCATTCAAAATGCGATACTACATACTCCTGCACACAACTGAGTGCCCAGGGATAGATACTGAGAGGCTCTATACACTGTTGTTGGTGTCCGAGTCCACTCCGATAAGCTTACACACGATTCGGTGTTCGGATGGCGGCGCCTGGGGAGGTCGATAGATCGTCAAAACCCTGATTTCACAGAATTAGGGGTTGAGAACGACTGAACCACTTTAACCTCGCTTAAACGAGAGTTCACATTGTGATGATTCTATCCCCTGAAACAAATATTGAATGAATACGACTTAATACCAGATTAGGTGAGGCATACCTGACAGGACTGTAAGGTGTAGTTTGGTACTCTCCCTCGACTCGCCAAGAGCTCTGTCGCGTTTACGCGCGCTGGAATATACGCCGAGATGATTTTTGCGGGGTCTGTGAATCCGTCGGGACTGCTATCTGTAGCACTAGACTCGAAGTCAGCTGGTATATCTCCTGGGAACTAATAATAACGGAATCATTCTGTCAATCGCCGGATTGGTCCTTCTCAGCATCGATACTTAGGTGTCGCTCGTTCTTCCCTCTGATATATCTGATATTGTATGAGAGTGATCCTCTAAGTTGTCTTCGCGTACACGAACTCATGCACTGTTCTTATTGGTTCGAGAAAGAGAAAGGAGTCTGATATTTTGTCACTCAATACATGCATGGATACAATAGTGAAGATCCTGGAGCAGATTCGACATCCTTCTTCAAGTATAAGTATTTTTTCGCGTCATTCTGAATAAAACACAAGAAACGTTATTATACCAAATGAAGAAAGACTCAACTACCTAGAGAATGAGAGGTGCAAGACAAAAGGCATTAAATGAACGATTGGTGATCGACCACTCAAACGACTATGACCCTCCTCGCTAAATACCTCTGCAGTGATCAAAACCCCAATTGTGTAAAGGGGTGCGGGAATGTATTAACATAATGGGCACAGTCGAACCATGACTGCCAGCTGTCGGTCCACTGTTTTCCATTTATTTCTAGTATATTTCGTATATGTGTGTCTCGGCTAGAAGGCGTGTCGTCTGTATGCTCTGTGTTTTCTATCGTCCAATCGCCTCGTCAAACGGACCACGTGACTATAATATGACAAAACGAATTAAATTATTTTCAGAGGGGTGTAGATCCGCATCAAGAGGGTACCGAACAGACTCTGGTCACAGAGCCAAAAAGCCACAGGTATGATCGTACAAGAATTGCAATATCAAACCCGTTTTTAGGCGATGCTGAGAGGGGACAGTAATGCAAACGCTAGAAACTCTTTATTTACGTAGTATTTATGTTACTGCTGCCGAGGAGAGCAGAGACACAGGGAAGGAAGAGACAGAGAGCCGAAATAAATGCAGGTTACGATTCATCGGTTTCGCCATCTAGTCTTTAGCTGATGACTCTGGTGTGGACACTATCGGATGAAATGGGTGGGGCGCATTCTCTTTCTGTTTAGGAGGCGGGGGGTGTTATAAACAAGGTTCATAAACTATAGTATAGCAATCCATCATAGTGTAGACGAAAGAACAATATACATTTTCAGGGACAGTGTATAAAATACTACATGAACTCAAAAACAAACAATATTACAAAAGTATACAATAGTCTTTCGATCAATATTGTGGAAGTGGAATTAGCACATGCGAGGATCTGTTATAGGAAGTATAGGAGCAAATACTGTAGATAAAATTTGAATCCTCTTTGTAGATAGATAAAAGGTATTATTCCTTTGTATGAAATGAAATATGAGTTAGGGCCTTAACAATTTTGTCTCAATATACAAATGAAATTGGATTATAACCTCTTATAAAAAATTAAGATTCACCTACTAATAAAATAGGTAACATAAAATGCAACAAATGAATAAATAATTAAATCATTATTTAAAAAAAATACGAGTATTTAGGTTATTGGAATTATCATCAATTAGTATTAATATCACACGACTTATTCCTCTAAACTCTTTCCCACTTCACAAGCACCCACACCCCGTCTTCCAACCCCCCCCCCCTCTGTCATAGATAAATGTATGCTCATTTAGCTATAAGAGGATAGTATGTGCTTTTTTAATGAGTATTTAAACAAGTCAAGGGATTTACATTGAATGATGTGATCTCGTAGTAAGTTCCAATATCAGGTCTTCTATGTTTTATTCGTTCTTTGAGCAAACGAAGTTTTAGGATTAGATAGATGGTATTTATTGGCATTGCGTGTTTCATAGGAGTGAATATCACTATTTCTAGTAACAAATGATTTGAGGTTAGCTGGAATAATATTTAACTATTGTATTTTGTACATGAATAATGCTGTTTGGCAAAAGTTGATGTCGGTAATTTTTAGAAGTTTTAAGTCTTTAAAGATAGGATTGGTATGTGCAAGGTAGTTAGATCCTGAACATATTCGTATTGCCCTTTTTTGAAGTAATAGAATCGAATTAAGATTGTGTTTACAGCTTGTTCCCCATACAATGTTACAATATTATAGTTTAAACAGAATTAGTGAATTATACAGAAGTATCTGAGTTTTTTTTTAGAGATCGTTTTTTTTAAATTCTATTTAATATTCCAACAAATCTTAGAAGCCGAAGTGATAAGTTCTTTGCAGTGCGTATTCCAGTTCAGATGTTCGTCAAGTTTGACCCCTAAAAAATTGGCATGGGATTTGAATTCAAGTTCCGTTTCGCTTAAACAATCTTATGTGGTGTATTGTTAGTGTTTGTATTAGAACTTTTGAAGGCAACATAATTAGTTTTATTTATGTTAACAGAAAATTTGTTACAGCTTAGCCAATTGGTGATTTGGGGTAATTCTGTGTTTATATTATGCAATAAAATGTTAGGATCTTTATTTACAAAGAGAATGGTCGTATCATCGGGAAATAAAGTATAAGAAGGTTTATTTGAGGCATAAATTATATCGTTAATATATATTAAGAAGAGTAGGGGCCCGAGTATGGATTCTTGAGGTACACCGCATTTAAGGTCAAGAATTTGAGATTTTGTGGAATTGAATGCAACGTATTGTTTCCGGTTGGATAGGTAGTCCTGGAGCCAGGCAAGCGGTGTGCCTCGGATACCATATCTTCTGAGTTTTTTATGGTTTATGGTTCAGCGTATGAAACGAAGATTCCAATAATGTGAAACTTTTGGGCTAGAGACTGGGTGATTTTATGTAATAAATCTAAAATAGCTAGATCAGTAGAAAAGTTTTTGCGGAACCCGTATTGGTTAGGACATAGAATACTGTATTTATCAAGAAAGTCGTAGATTTGATTAAAAATTATTTGTTCAAGTATTTTTGACATGCAAGGGAGGATTGATATGGGATGATAATTTTGGCATTGTTTTTTTTTTATAAATGGGAATTACCTTGGCTAATTTAAATGCATTTGGGTATTTTCCTGACGATATTGATAAGTTAAAAATGTGGCACAAAGGCTCTGCTATAGCATCAATGATCTTTTTTAAGATAAGTGTGTAGATATGATCATGACCAGTAGATTTGCTTGATTTTAATCCCTCGGTAATTTTAATAACTTCATCAGTATTTAAATAGTGTTCTTATTTGCTTGTTGTTATTTTAAAATTATCTTTTCATGCATCGTCCATGCAAAAGCTAATCTTTAGTGTTCATAGTTTATACCTCGTTGTAAAATCATTTTTTCACCACATTTTAAGAACATTCTGTCTGTCAGGAAAAAATATGGTATGTTGAAAGAATGGGCTTGGAAATTGAAGTGCTGATCGCGCAATTCCAAACAGCGAGCGAAAGGCCACAAAAGGCGGCCTTTTCTTGAGTAGTAATATATTCAGATACAAACTTTTGTATGTTACGATAAAATAAGATACATTACTGACACTTTGCTCTAATACAGAAAAGAAAATAGTTTGATGACAAAGTTAAGATATATTCTGCTTCAAAGCTAAAAGATAGTTTTGGTAAGGGATTTGGTCATCATCAAGATAGGTGTTCAATTGCATATCAGTATGATCGCCTCTCCATCTGGTGAAAATTTGACGTCAAACTGACAAATAATCACATGATGTTATGGATGAAATAAGAATAAGGGAAATAATAAAACCATGTGGTGATTCGGACACCCAAACACACAAATCACGTCGTTTTATTATTTCCCTTATTCTTATTTCATCCATAACTTTGTGATTTTTTGTCCGTTTGATGACAATTTTTCATCAGATGATCATTATGGGGAGGCGAACAAACTGATATTCAAATAAACACGTATCGTGATGATGACCAAATCCCTTACCAAAACTACCTTTTAGCTTTCAAGCACCCTAAATTGCTTTTAGTCATACAGTGCGTCCCAGAAAAAACAAAACCAAGATTTATTGCAACTTTTTGCTATCATAATCATATATTTGCATTATGAATTGTACATGAATTGAAAGATTTTTTTTTTTTTTTATTTGACTGAACGATAGAAAGTGGTGCTACCGAATTTTCATTTTCACAAGCAAATGACAATTTTGAGTGAGTTTTTCGAGCTTTTTCGGCAATCTTTTGAAATGAATAAAATCATTGCCTAAACAGCCATAATTTTAGCTTTCATATGACATCTCATGCATAAAAATTATTTATGCATGCCCGAGAAAACTTAATTTAGAAATATGCTTAAATTTTACCAAAACGGGTAGATAAATGAATAACGAGCCTTTTAGATTTCCTGACTTAATAGCAACTAACAATGACCGTAATGCTTTGATGAATTTATAAAGACAGGGGATAAAGGTAAGCCTTAGTGCGATTTTGGAGCTGGCTTCAATGTTATGTTTGGATTAATTCTACTAGCTTGAAAACAAGTTACTTGAAATGATTGGAGGAAGCAGGTCAGAGAAAATGAAGCATATTTTCAGTTAAGTTTTCTCAGGCATGCGTAAATCATTTATAACGCATGAATACCCTTTTCAGACTACTGTTCAAACCCTTACCCCAAGAAATTGGTGTATTAAGGGGGAGGGGCCTTAACTGTAGTCTAAAAGGGTATTCATGCTTCATTTTCTCTGACCTGCGATATCCGGGTCAAGGTTCGCACAGTCTGAAAAGCATCAAATTCTTAACCCCGGCTAAGCGAATAGTATGGGGTTAAGAAACACAGTCTGAAATCTAAAAAAGATAGTACGGGGTTAAGGATAGTATGGGGTTAAGAAATATCAGTCTGAAAAAGGTAGAAGTGTCATATGAAAGCTAAAACTATGGATATTAACTATGATTTTGATTTGTTACAACAGATTGGTGAAAAATCCCCCCAAAACTCACTCAAAGTTGTCATTTGCTCGTGCAAATTAACACTTGGTAGCACCCCTTTCTATTGTTCTAACTCAGTCATGCATGAAGTATGAACATTGAGGTGTACATCAAATGAAAGTAGAGTAGCATATCTTTCCATTCATGCACATTAATGTACTGAAATATTTGAGTGGATGATGAATCAAATGGTGATAGAAAAGAAGTTTTAATAAGATTACTTGCAAGTTGTGTCGGTTACGTTACCACTATCTACAGTATTTCTCCTAGGGACCATCCCATGCTGTAAAATGACGTTTTTGGGGACTTTATTTTCTCTCTTTTCTTAGAAAATTCACCAATGAATGTACTTTTTGGCCAAGTTGAAGTATGTAAGGGGTATTATCAGAACTTGTAATTTATTTTTTGAATATCATGTTACCATACATTGCAGTTATATATTTGTCTATACACTTAAAGGTAATCAACTTTATCATGTTGTTCCAACTGAGTTCGATGTTACATATCTAATCAATGAGTTAACAGAGCTGTACATAACATTTGTCATTAGAAATCAAAAGTTTTAGTCATATATTTGAAACAGAATTATAATTATATTTCAGGTTAATTTTGTTTGTGTACGTTATCGATGAATAATTTATTTACTGAGCTATGTCAAGGCAATTATTCTAATTATATGTTCTATCTGGCTATAACATTTTGATGTAAGAAGAAAGCAACATTTGTTGTATAGATGTCTGTCACATACTTACCATATCAACATTAATCTTGCACTCCTCGTTAATAAATTTTGATGATATTATCCAACCTTAATAAGGTTAGATCTAATCAATAAGTTAATAGAAGGAAATAGACTACATTGTGCATTATGAATCAAAACTTTTGGTCATACATTTCAACAGAACATAGATATGTTATTGTGTTAATGTGTTTATATAAGTATGCACGTATGCTATTGATTATTATTTGACTTTGCATTACTGAGCCGTTTTAACCCTAATTGCTATGGGGGGGGGCTAAATTAGCCCTCCTAGACGTTTTGCGCAATAAATCCGCAGCTGAGATTTGTCGTGCCTGCGCATATCGTTTTTAAGCCACTCCCCTTTGAAAAATTTCGTCAACCCAAAATTGCTCAAAAACATGTTTTTTGTACGAAGTAAAATAGATCGTAAATCTAGCATTATTTTCACTTTTATAAGCCAAATCTAATTAATTTTAGCATAATCATGCTTCAAAAAGGTTCTGCTATAATTTTGGTGAGATTCGAAAACAAAAAGTAAAAAAACAAAGAAAAGCAAGGAAATTCATAAATATTAATAAAAACAATAAAATACCTAAGAAATTTATTTTGATGCCTAATTTTGTTCTGCATACAATTGTTAGGAATGCTACAAAGAATATACACCAAAAATTAGCGTACTGGAGCTTTGATTAGTGATTAGAGCCAAAAATATGATTTTTACGCATAAATTAGCATGATTAATTCAAGATTTTTTTTTTCATAGACATACAGTTTACCTGATACTTTACGCGTGTGCCAAATTCGCGTCAGTCGAAGCGATCCGCATCCGAGATCAGATAGGGGAGGCTAAATTACCCCCCCCCCCCTATACAGAGTGTCTCATAAAAAAGTATACACTTTTTAAAACCAAAATTCTGAAAAAATTGAAGGTTTTCATTAAAAGTATTATTATAAGGTTAAAATATAATGCTTTCTCTTTCATTTGCCACGTTAAGCGACTTTATCATGGCTGACAGCTGAGAAAGGAGTTTGTGAACATTTCGAGTCAGAAACAGCTTGGCCAAGTGAGAGTACAGATATTTGGGTTATGTATTTTATACGAAAATATACTACTTTTTCGCGTTGATTTTTGTTTGGACTTAACAGGTTTTCAAACATCAATCGGTTTTTTTACATCTGGACCAATCAAATTTCAAGAATTACTTTTTAATTATGTGTGCATATTAGTTCCGTTTACATTGAAATAGATGTTTACATGTTCCACAAATGACACATCCACAGCAATTTCCTGTCTAAAGCCATATGGTAACGTGTCTGACGGGTGGTAAAAACTACGTAAAAAGGTGTTACAAAACTATTTCTTGAAAAATATGTTGGTGTCTAAAAGCACCTGTTGATTGTTATGTGTTCTCAAAGTATTAAAGTTTCTGAATTCAAATGAGTTTCATGAATTTTATAGTTTGTCCAACCCTGTTTGTGCCCTTAATTGTGGTCACATTCATCCCCAGTGATTCAGATTTCAACAAATTCTTAGATGCTGCCATGTATATATTGGTTAGAGCCACCCCCCCCCCCTCCCAGGGGGGGGGGAGGCATTCAAATGAAAAGTTGTTCTCAAGGGTTGTTTTTGGCCAAACGCCCCATTCACGCCTCACTAGCCCCGTTTTTTGAGGGTTTTGCGGTAAAAAAAGACCCAAATTTTCTGCTCCTTGGGGTATAGTTTCATGCTTGCCAGCCATTCTTTCGGGGTATCTTTTCCAAGCCCCCTACGTTCCATAGTAAGGGTTCAAATCTTGGCCGCACACCATGTCATTTCAAAATCTCGGTCCCCCCCCCTCCCCCCCCCAACCCCCCACCGCGCGAGGTGAAAGAGCATCATCTCCGTTACCCCGATTCACCCCCAATGTGTTGTTATACAAAAGTGATCTCTTGTACCACAATCAGTCTTCCATTCTATTTGTTTCTTAATTTCATTGTCTGTATTTATGAGCCTATGATGAAAGAAGTGATAGATTCTCATTAGTGCATCCTTGTAATAGAGTTATAGTCACACAAAGTTTAAATCTCTCAGTTTTTAAAGTAGTGACCGCAGTGTACACCATTGGCGATGATGATGATGATATTATGAGATGATGGTGAGGATGACCATGATGGTGTGAAATGATAAGTGAGGGGATTGGGCAAGATGATGCATATGGTAATGATGCTATAGTGATGAGATGTATGAGCATTATTGAAGTCGGTGTTTGTATTGATGACAATGATGTAGTGTTACTGTTGATTGATGTTGATAGTTGTGTGATGGTTGTGACGATAAGCAGGAGGATGGGGTGATTTATGGTGATGGGAGTCATTTACACCACTTTTGACTCATAAGAGAGTTATAAGAATGCTTGTGAAGCTCGTAGGATGTTCGTATAGAGAAAATGCCTCGCATAATGTGTTGTAAGTATGATGTGTTTGTGTGTGTGTATGTGTCTTTCTTGTGTGTGTGTGTTTGGTGTGTGTGTGTGATAAAGAGAAGGAATGTGTGTGTCTGAGGGTTGTGTTTGTGAGTGTGTGTTGTGTGTGTTTGGTGTGTATGTGTGTGTGACATATCTAAGATAGTGTGTCATGTATTGTGTGAGGGTGTGCTCTCTGTTTGCCATACTTTTAATTTTTTTTTTACAATGGTTCAAACGAGGGGTTGCCAGTTCACTTCTTGTGATGGGCATTATCATGTCAATGCAACCTTTCATGGCTCCTTTCTGGCAGCCCGATCAATAATCTCATTGCCCCTTATATCACAATGTGATGACATCCATTCAAAGGAAACACAAACATCCTTCAATTTCAAAATGTTAATTATTGATGAAATTTCATTTACAAAAGCACATCTCATAAAGTATGAATCGATCATTTGTAGAGCAGACAAAGCGTCGCTAATTATTACCACCGAAGGGGATACCACGAATAAACTCGAGTGTCATAAACATTGGTTGAAACAAATATTGTGGAGCATAATATGCCTATGTTATACAAAGATAAATTATGCACATTTATAGGTTATAGTTTGGTCATACTTAAGTAGGCCTACATTAAATAACATTTTATTATGAAGAGCGCCGCGGCTTGCCTTGACATTTTGTAACTCAACAAAAACGGGGGTAATGGTAATTAAAAACGCCACAACAAGGAATATTGTTATGTTATCATTTCATAACGCACTCATATAAAGGCAAGGATACAAATAACAACCCTTTTTTTCTTCTTACATCCATGTGATTGAATAGCAGGAAATGACAGATTTTAAGTAAATTATTACATTTCAGTCACGCCCTGTCAATCTCTGCAGAATTGGTAAATAAAAACGCAAGACATAATTAGCTACTGGTACATCAAGGATATCTTTTAATGTAATGTAAGACGTGACAATTTTTTCATAACAAATTGTATGGAGGGTGATTTCACGCTGGTCATTTAATGCACCTTGATTTTAAGCAAGTAAACTCCAATCTATTATTATGAAGGGCTTACAAACAAAAGGCGTTAAATCCACTTTCTTTTTTTTTTTTTCTTTTTTTTTTTTTTTTTGTTTGTTTGTTGTTGTTGTTGTTATTGTACAGGTGTCTATGGAAAATTGAAAAAGGTACAAGTTGTAGATCCCAAGATTTGTATTAATATTTTTGTCCAAAGAACTGACCAATGGTCTGATATTAACACCTCAATTTTCACAGAAGGTGGATTTAGTGCCTTTTGGTTACAATCTCTTCATATACATGTATATATTTGACCGTTGAGTGTGTGTAATTAAACGAGCAGCAGCAAACAAGCGACTCGTTTTTCTTGTTATGTGAAGAATTGTTTACAATTGCCTTTTACCATTCGACGTCACCTACGTGTACCTTTTGCTCTAAAAGATTACCTGACCGCTATCCCGCATTGATATGTTATTTCAATACCTTATTTTCTAAAATTACAAATTTGTAAACATGGAATACATTGAATAAATGAAGATGAGCAAAAATCAAATGAAAAGATTTGTATCAACTTTACCGTAATATACATCAAACACGTCAGTAGCATTACAGGCTTGATGGGGTTGCATATCGAGGGAAACCAAAAAATAAGTTGTTTTTGTAAATTGGCGCGTGCATGTGGTCAACGTTTGTTCTCCAATTTGTATAGACCTAATTGCTGCTCTAAATAATCCTTATTTGAGCTTGGGAAAATCCCACATTTCTCCCGAATGAATTACTATCAAATCCATGAAAGAACCTTTATTAACTTTTATGCAATATCATTTAAAAGTGATTGATGAGGGATTTTAAAACGTGATGTACTTTAATTATTTAAAATTTTCCACCGATGGAGACTTACATGTATATTGGCTGAGGTAGTGGTAAAATCTATTGACATATGAAGAGCTCATTTCCAAAAGGTACTACATCCATTTTCCATCAAAATTCATTTTTTTCATTAATCTACTCATTTTCAGCACCTCTACACACTGCTACAAACAGAAACATGAATTTTCAATGGGAAGGGTGAAAAAAATTAATTTAAAAAATCATATCATTTCCAAAAGGTACTACATCCATTTCAGTTCGTTTCCAAAAGGTACTGCATCCACTTTTATGTAGTCCCATGTATTTGTTTTTATCATAGTGCGAGGTTGGCTGGGTTCGCCAGAGCATTAGTGAAAATTTGAAAAATTATTTACTCAATGCTACGTTGTTTATTTTTTAAACATGGTATCTATTTAAAGCAATATGAAATAGTACAAAATGTTCCTTTTTGAACAAAAAATTACTGAGATACATGGCAATTTACATACTCTGAGACATTTCGTTTCGAAAAGGTACTACATCCATCAGAACAAAAAATTAAAAATTCATTTACAGAAAAACTTGCAGACCTACATTTTTGTTAGACTGGTTTCCCTTTAGCATCATAGAGTAGAACAATCTGTAAAAGTTTTATTCCAAACAGACACTCCTGTCAATTAAAAATAAAAAAAAACATGTTTTTCTCCGAATTCACAAATATGGATGTAGTACCTTTTGGAAATGACCTCTTCATATCAAAAACATGTCGCCTGAAAAATAAAAAGGCATGAAAACAATTTAGATGTGAATAGTACTAAAATAAAAAGCATGAGCTAAAAAGTCGGGGTTAAGCACATCAAATTTTTTTCTTTCCCTTAACATAAAACAACTTCCGTCTGCTGATGCGCCTAATATTTTTGAAGCTCCGATTTAGTACAACCTCAAAACAAAAGCAATTGTCTCAAATGGGTCAACCCAGTCTTTTCAGTGAAATGTCAGTCTGATTTATTGATGTCAAGCTGGTAGCACTATCTACCTCATGGTTATCCTGTTATTATGTCATGTTTCCGCTTTTTGGATCGAGGAAATTGAAAATTTGTAATTGCACGCACACCGTACACATAACATCCATACAACAGAAGCAAAAAGACAACTAAATGTATTTTAAAGGCCACGTATGTATCGAAATTTAATTCAATCTGCTCTGCAATTGAAGCGAAGCCTTTTCTTCTCCTTTTTTTTTAGTCGACTCGTGTCACAAATTAAATAAAGTCAACTCAACTGAAGGGAGTATGCTAGAACCTAGTAGCTTCGAAATTATTCTGTTTTAATTTCCTGTATTCCTGAAAAACATTTTTTAAAAAACAATTCTTCGCTTTGAAATCATGATACGAAATTTATAAAAATGATATTTTATGTAAAAGACGTGGCTTATGCTAAAGTGTAGCGTTGTGGCGCGGCGCGGCGCGCTGAAAAATGGAAATAATCGACGAAAAAAAAATAAGGTGTCTTGAAAGCGTCCTACAAAAAAGGAAAAGATTCTGAATCGATTTTTGTGAAATTTTAGGAAATGAGCCCAAGTCATGGGCGGATTCAAGTTCTTCCAAGACAAAAGAATTTAGGAGCTGGCATTGTGTGAGTACAAAGGCCGGCCCCCTGATTCTGTGGACCAGGACCAGGACCAGGAATTTCATTGAAATTCGCAATTAAAACAATGTGAACGTGGACCGGGACCAGGAGTGGACCAGGAATTTCATTGAAATTCGCAATTTAAACCATGTGAACGTGGACCAGGACCAGGAGTGAACCAGGACTAGCCCATCGCGATTTCTGATTGCTGCCGATAGCCGTAAACAGCATCGACCAAACTTTTCATATGAATTTGTGACCCCCGATTTCTTTCACCTAATTTGACGCTTTTAATCAGCCCGGGTATAGCTGTGCGCATACACAGAACGACTACGCGTACAATGTCCGGTCAGCTGTGCGGTTGAATCTGATTGGCCGGCCGGGATCACGATAGGTAGGCGACTGTTCTATTTAGAGCAAGGGGGTGACACGGCGTTTGGGCTTAGTGGGAGGGACACGTACGGCGATTTATTGAGACCGTTTATTTATTTTCAGCAGACATTGTTTCTTGTCATCTTCTTGTCAAGGAAAATCTCATCGCTACCTGACTGCGTGATTATTTACGAAAAATCAGTACAAATGTCGCCTCTTTTCTTCTTTTTCTAATTCACTCTCGATACCGCAGTGATCCACAGAATTAAAAAAACCCTTGATGTCCCCTGAGCAAGAATGGTACGACCCGTAGCCGGCCTGGCTCGCTATAGCCAAGTTCCCCAAATCAGACGTAGGCATCAATTGGTTTGATCTTTTGAGTAAAAAATGACGGTGCTTTTTGTTCAGAATAATTTATATATCAACATTTTCAGAATGAGCTGAACAACTTAAATCTTTTTCCGTTGGTGAAAAATAGCCCACTCCCGGCAAGAAACTTACTGATAAAGCCGGAAGCATTCAGTCAAAAAAGTTCAATACCATAGAAACTTTGACAAAATTGATGAAATTCAAACAAAAAATGACGGTACGCTGAAAGAGAAAAAAAATCGTGATTTTATATCACCATAAACGAAGAAGAGTTACATTTTCTAATACTTTTTCCATTGGTGAACTAGGCCCATCGGGTCAAAAGATATGGTTGAAACAAGAGGAAAATTGTACCGTTTTGCAGCTTTTTATAGCGGCGCGCAGTGTGTTAGAAGGGGTTGACGCTCAAATGTTAGGGTAAAATCCATATGCATCGTTTTGGAACTATTAGTCACACAATTTTTGACACACACACACACACACATGCACACTTACCCCACACAAGGGCTTATGCTAAAGTCTCGAGTCCGAAAAATGATAATCATTTCCAAAAATTTCACAAAAATCGATCCAGAATCTTTTTCTTTTTTCGTAGGACGCTTTGAAGACACCTTGTTTTTTTTTTCGTCGATTATTTCCATTTTTTAACGCGCCGCGCCGCGCCACAACGCAACACTTTAGCATAAGCCAAAGACGTAGTGTACACAAACCGACGAAAAGATGAGATGGACAGATTTGAATTGATCTTATACTTTATTTTGAAATTGACACCAGCTTTAACCATGTTAAAATGATATCAAACTATAAGCATGCAAGCCTAAATATTTTTGGCTAACAAAGATCAACATTTTAAAACTGAGTATGCAAATGAATATTTTTTGCTACCAAATAATACACAGTCCTTATTCATTGCACTACACTTTTACACATTCCAACGAGTATTCTCATACTTTTTTGAAACTCTTTTGTTTTTATTATTCATACTTACTTGAGAATATATTTATTCAATCTATAAAATACATTCAATATGAATTAAATCATGAAGCAAATGTTCACTTACCGCGCTTACATCAATTTTAAATACAATTAGCATCATCACCATTTTCATCTTCGTGATCAACATTATCATCATCGTAAAGTTCTTTTGTCATGATATGACAAGGTAATTAAGGAGGGGAGTCACAAATAATTCAATTAAAAAAAAATCTGGAACTGACTTCTTATATATGATAACATGTAGTCCCCTATACAATCCTCTTGTACAATGAAAGTATATATATTCGTGTTGCCACTTACTTTTTTAAGACAAGCCAGCTCAACAAGGTTCCCATTTAATAAAGTGTTGACATTTTATGTTTTGTAATTACTTTCAGGAATGAAAAGAAAAAAAATAAGGCAGAAAAAATATTCTGCAAATAATGGTATTAGCATCAAGATTACCGTTATTCATGAAACCGTACTGATACATCATGTACATTAGAGCATTTATATCACGTGAAAAGAGTGTGGTGTTAAATTATGTGCATGCTCCCCCTAGTGGTCATTTCAAAGCTTCACACTACAGTCCGTGCCAAATAAAGTGGTACAAGTGGTAAACATTTTTTTTATAGTATGAAGATTAATCACAACCTGATATTGCTTGGTATTTTTATAAAGCAGGGAAATCAGACTTTCTTCTGCAATTTTTTTCATCACATTTGGAGCTTTAATTTTTGAGACATGACCGATTTTCTACAATCAAGAAAAGTCCATTTTTTCGCACAACGTACCATTCTTTTGTGTAGGTTTCGAATAATGGCCATAAATTCCGCGCTCCAGGAAAATAAGAGAGTTTACAGATACAGTCTGCGCATGCGCGAGTCTCCGATAACCACTTTCGGGGTCAGGCCAACTGTACATAAAATGCGGCAACCGTACAGTCAACCCATGAGTCAACCGACGAACAAATTTTAATCAGACAAAAATCTAGCTGTATATTTCTTTTTATCGGTCTGTTCCTTCTCGTTTGCCATGTTGAATAATATGATGAGACATTTACATGACTTTGACTGACGTTTTCCTCCGAGAAAGTTGAAAAAACGAACTGTGTGCTTGTTGCCGAGTCGCCCGAGTGGTGTATATACAGGGTGTTCCTAAAAAAAGAGGACCGAAGTTCAAAGGTCAGTCATTCCAAAAGTATATGGTTTATTCTTGTGATTCGTTTACTAA
>CALNVZ010000641.1:967304-993253 GCA_940671915.1 Paracentrotus lividus | reverse complement strand
AATGTAAGAATGGTGACATTGTACAAGAATATTGCAATTAATGGTGTGGGTGTGTGTATATATAGTTTTAAACTGTTAGAGTGATGACATGGTAATACATCGAAGCTTTGTGTGTTTATGTATACATGGTTTTGAAATGCAAGAATGTTGACATTGTACAAAATATTGCAATTAATGGTGTGGGTGTGTGTATATATAGTTTTAAACTGTTAGAGTGATGACATTGTAATACATAGAAACTTTGTGTGTTTATGTATGCATGGTTTTGAAATGCAAGAATGGTGACATTGTACAAAATATTGCAATTAATGGTGTGGGTGTGTGTATATTTAGTTTTAAATTGTTAGAGTGATGACATTGTAATACACAGAAACTTTGTGTGTTTATGTATACATGGTTTTGATCTGATGCGATTAATCCACGATTTCAATCGTGGAGCAAGTCGTAATATTGGGAAACAAATGAAGACATAAACGGAACCAACGAATGTGTCCTCACTTGTGACATATGACATGATTGGGGCATTCCAACTGAGCACACACAAATTAACACACCGAAATAACGGTATGTCACCGTTTGTATAGCATATGGGCCGGTTCAATGAAATAAGCAAAATTAGGCCTTTTTAAATTTTAACTTCTGTCTTTTTAAATTAATTGTCAAAAATATTTTATTTCGAATATGTTTTATAGGTTAAAAGCATAAACTGACCCAGTCACCATTTGAATAGTTTTTATGCACAGTCGCCATTTGTATTGCGTACACGAGTATGCGTTTGCATGTCAACCATTTAAAGGACAAGCACTTGGAATTTAACCTACAGCCCGAGGACAAATTCCGTTCCGAGAAGTTTTTGCTGTATTTTTAATCTTTACCCCTATGACAACATTTTCTTAGGTTTTGGGCAATGTCCTCTAATAAATAGTAAAATATGATTATTGGTGTTTGGAAGGTAGCACAGTTTCGTCCGACAAAAATCAGATTTTGTAATAGTGCCATCAGCGTGTTATACGGTAGCTTACTGCCAGATCAAGTGTGTTATGTAGTCTTCTAGACACACGTGCGTCGCGACATCGCAACCACAGCACGGCCCGCCCGCGCGGCCCGGCCAGGCCCGGCCCGGGTCTCCCTTTCCATCTCTGGCCTGCCTTGATCAAGCCAGCGCCATATCCCAGGACCTCGACATGCATTTTGCCTTCTAGAAGCAGTGTCATCCAGTAAGCAATAATTATAATAACCGGTAATAATAATAATTAAACTTGTATAGCGCCTTTTCCATTGGATACAAAGCGCTGAGTAGGCCCTAATTTAGGCCTATTATTTAAAGCTAATTTGTTAAGTTAGATCTCTACTCTAACTCTTTTTTGTTACGTCTAAAGTAGATCTGAAGTCACTCTTAGTCTGAATAAAGTGTCGTCTTAATTGAAACGTGCTGATTTAGGCATGAAGAATTCTAGGAAAAGATGCACAATGATTTTTATCCTGGATTTTAGTATTTACTAAGAGCTCGGATAGCCTAACCTAAGTTAGGCCCCCTAGTCCTGCCCCCCCCCCAACCGACCAGTCTGCTGGCAGCTCGCTAGGCGGCTAGCGCAGGCGGCTATAGGCCCCTAGAGATCTACCGGTAGTACCGCTGCTGTTCAAAAGCACAGCAATGTGTCTACTTCTGGGTCAGCCAATCGGCGAGGTTACAGAATTCATGCATAGGCCTACATATCCTACATATAATTTCCATTCCCTTCTAACAGCGCTGTCGTTCGGCCTAGTACAAGAAGCCTCCATGTTAGACCTAGAGGTCTAACGTTGGATGAGAGTAGGCTACCCATGGCATGCCATGATTCGACCGCTTAAACCAGGGAAAGTTTATCCTGGCAGACAGTTGGTTATAATTAATATGAAGGGAGTGCCTAAGTCTGCGCACCTAAAATTTGATCTCGATTTTATTACAAAAAAAGATATTATTCTAAGATTCATTAATGTTATTCCGTTCTTCATATTCTAATGATCAAGAAAACAAAAAATTTCATGAAATTATTTACAAGAACAATGTTTTTTTACGATTTTCAAACGGGCTTGTCATTTTGTGTAGCAAAAATGAATGGTGCCCATGTTTGCGCACTCACTCATTTTGCACGCAATTCAAGTGCAGCTGAAGTTTATTTTTTGACAATTATTGAAATTTTCAGGGTAGAAAATGAAACTTGCTGAAACTCATTTGTAATCAATTATTTTCGCAGTTTTTGGTATCAAAATGGATTGTTGAGGTTAAGATGGAAAATTGATGTCAGTCTGATGTTTTGTTCTACGAAAATCGCGCATTTACGTGGGTGAGCAGACATAGGCACTGCGTAGACTTGGGCACTCTCACCTTACATGCAGAAGAATGATAGAATTATCAATGTTTGGCAAAAATCGGTAAAAGAATAACAGGGTTTATGATATGACTTTTTTTTATTTTGTGATGCAACTCCCCCATAGGCATAGGCCTAGTCTATGACACATAGCGATCACACTGTAGACCTAGTACTAGTAGTAGCAAGATGCATTATTCTACATGTTCTAATCTAAGTTTATTTTATGACCAAGCATTTTCGGCATCAAGTGATTTGGATATATGATTAATAAAGAATCCTGATCATATAAATATCAGATTGCTGTAAGAAAATGTCTCCTTTTTGTCAGATTTTGTCACCTTTAAGATTGTCTCTGGAGAGTGATTCAAATAATTTGATATTGGTCCCCAGGTAGAGAATGCGTGCATGTACAGTAGTAACAAACATATTTTTTCTAATTTGGACTTGCGCAAAGTTTGGATATCCGCCCATACTACAACTATGTTACCACCCGGTATTAGTCAGGCAGCTAGCTCATGATTGGTTAGCTGAACGAGGTACCAGTAGTAAAGTATTGGAATATATGGGGAGGAATCCCACATTTACCAAACCCAACGTCTGGCAGTGCATCTCTGCTGCATAAGGTCCCTACAGCCGGGGGCGTCCAAAATGAGTGCCCATTTTACCAAAAATTCTATTTTTAATAAAAATAGCAAAAGTCATTTTCTAAACACACTACTTTGATGTCAAAATAAAAAGTATTAAATTGTCTTAACGCTTGTGCTATTTTGAAATCATACTGAAATCGAAAACAGTGAGAGTTTTAATGAACAAATTTTTTTTTTCTCACTTTTTTACGAAAATATTTTTTTTCCCTTTTTTCAATAATTTTTAATAAATAGTTGTATAAAACATTGATGTTTGTAACTTTTCTAAAAAGTACCTACGTGCATGTCAATGATGCTGTAAAAAGAAGGGAGTTATATCTTATTCCGATAAAGAATTATGATTAGATAAAGTCAGGAACGCAATATAGACAAAATTCAACAAGTTGCCCCGTATCGAAGAAGAATCCCATACCCGTACGTGCATTAGAAAAGGCCAATAACATGCGATAGCTTTTAGCAGACAAAACAAGTATCGAAAATGTTCCGCATTTTTTGGCACTTTTGTTTGCCTACTCACAGCCATCGCATACAATCAGCTTTTCATAATACACGTGCGGGTATTGTGTTATTTTCAGTCACGGGGCAAATTGTTGAATTTTGTCTATATTGCGTTCCTGACTTTATGTAATCATAATTCTTTATCGGAATAAGATATAACTCCCTTTTTTACAGCATCATTCACATTGCACGTAGGTAGTTTTTAGAAAAGTTACAAACATCAACGTTTTATACAACTATTTATTAAAAATTATTGGAAAAAAGGAGAAAAAAATATTTTCGTAAAAAGTGAGAAAAAAAATTTGTTCATTAAAACTCTCACTGTTTCGATTTCAGTAGGATTTAAAAATAGCACAAGCGTTAAGACAATTTAATACTCTTTATTTTGACATCAAATTAGTGTGTTTAGAAAATGACTTTTGCTATTTTTTATTAAAAATAGAATTTTTTGTAAAATGGCACTCATTTTGGACGCCCCGGCTGTAGGGACCTTATGCAGCAGAGATGCACTGCCAGACGTTGGGTTTGGTAAATGTGGGATTCCTCCCCATATATTCCAATACTTTACTACTGGTACCTCGTTCAGCTAACCAATCATGAGCTGGCTGCCTGACTATATGCCTATTTGAAAATTTTTCAATAATATACCTTATAGATCTGGACCCTATATCTTATATAGAAGAGTTAAACACTTTGATATTATGACTTGTGTAATTAGGAGTGCAGTTGGCGCTCCTTATTTCAGATGGTACCCATGCTCAGACTAAGCACCCATCTAGTGGATGATGCACAGATTCAATGTACATCATGTGAAATTTTGTAAAATGTATGTCTATCAAATACATTTCTTTCCTTTCATATTTTAAGGGAATGCACAAAAGTCAAGCAACAAAACATGGTAAGTCAAACATATCAAAACCAGTTTTTCTTTGATTTTTATTCTTTCAAACTTGTATATTCAGACTATTCAGTGGGACATGGAGCTGAAAATTTAATGTGGCTCTGGTGCCTTTAAAAAACGCAAATTCGGATCTGAAATCAACACGAAAGCTTCTTTACAATACAAGCAATTATTTAAGTTCAATTGTAAAATTCAAATACAACTGGTAATGACACATGCCACCCCTGCATTATACATAATATGGTAGTCATGATCCATTCATAACCTACAAGTGCAAAGATATGAGCCCTTCTATCAGTCCAAATGTTGTGTCACTCACGTTTGAATATGACCATCTGTAAGGTTAATCCTCTAATTACATTCACTGTTCGGATGAATATATAAAAAGGCAATGTAAGACAGGAGTTCTTATATCCTGATTTACATTATTTGAGGAATAAAATTTTGGTCACAATAAAAATCATTGGACCCTCCTTGGCAGGGGCATAGCATGAAGCAGCCGAAATCTATTTAAGTGGGGGGATGCATTGTTATCGATGAACTGTCGACCATTCATCGATAACAATGCATCCCCCCCCCACTTGAATAGATTTCGCCACTTCACGCTACGCCTCTATTCTTGGGCTCTCAAAAATATTATGGCTGATGACAGGATACATGTACACGTATCCTGGAGAATTATAGGAAGTCAACCTTTGTGTTCAGGTTTTTTATTTCAATAATTATTAGTAGTTTTTTTAACCAATTCAAGACAGGAATTATTTCAAGCTTCAGTTGATCAGCTTTCTTCTTCACATGGCAACCCTAGTATATTTCTTTTATTGCTACATTTTTCTTTCACATAGTAATGTGTCTGTAATCGATTAAGGCAGTGGAAGTTTGCTGGAAAGTGAAAAAAAAAGTTGCCAATTTGCTTTGATAAACGGTGATATAGAGCTTGTCATCGCATTGCCAATTCAAGAATTTTAGTGCTTATTATTCTGTAAAAAATGTTCAGCATCAAATGACAATTACTAATGGAACTAATATGAGCTCAATACATAAGTAGAGTTTTTTTTTTTTTTTTTTTTTTGCTCTTTCTGCTCATATTTTTAGGGCTCTGTATAAAAAGATCCAAAAAGTTCCAGACCATGCACTCTTTTTCACGAGTTGGTTAACAAATAATGAATGTATCAAGTCGACCATTGATATTGTAATTTTGAGACATTACTTTAGATATTTTGTACATGCACTTTTTTCAGGGAAGGGCCTCTTATTTACTGAGCCAATAAAGAAGGGGCAGTATGTTGGTGAATATAAAGGAAGACATCTATGTGGGAAGGAACTGGACAAAGTAGCCAGTGAAGCTTACCTATATGTCTATCAACATAATGGAAAAACACACATGGGTAAGCAGGAAATTTTTTCCTGGTCTGATCAGTATAACTGAAAGAGATTATTTATTTTTCAATTGTTTTCCCCTCATATATTACAATATACATGTATCAATTTGTTGTTGTTTTAGTATTATTAGAAATGTTACCAATTCTGCATATTACCCCCATTTGTTACTAGAATTCTGTTTTTAGATGTCAACTATATATTTCAGAATTTGCACTGGCCTTTTTTATCTTTCTCCCGTTGTGTTACTTTTAAGGCATGTGAAATGTTTACAGGTTAGTAGTTGCATCCATCTACTATGGGAAACTGATCTGTATGTCAGGGCTAGTTATGTTGCTAGTATGTATAAATGAGTTGAGTAGACCTTTCTATTAAGTCACTGGAGAACATGTTTGAAACTTCGAACTTCTAAATACTCACTGGTTGATCACCAAAGAATTAGAAGCTGTGTCTTACAACATCGCATAAGAAGTGTATATAGCTCGGATAAACACCTTAGTACCTAACGTTCAATTGGCTCCTCGGTTCTCACTGTTACATTTTAAATGTGACGCTGCAGAAGGTCTGTGGTCTTGTCCCATAGGACACTATATACGTGATTTGAGACTATTGCAACTACCTCTATGTTGTCAAGGTTTAAATGCATTCGTCTTTTGGAATCTCTATGTTTCTCTGAGACAATTTCGACATAAGGAAACATGGTTAGACAGCGTGCGTCATGATAATAGATAAATAGAGATGTCGAGACTGTTTAATATTGCGGATATAACAACTGGATGCATGCTATATACACGAAATACGAAAAACCAGAAAAGGAGGAGGAGTTGCATTTGCTGTGTCTATGAGGAAACGATGTCAGGTATAAGTTCAAAGATCGATAATTGACATCTCAGTGTTAACTCATATTTGGTCTATTGTTGAAAGCCTTTGGTCTTATAGAGTTTTTAAGAAACCAGGGAAAGAATGTTATTAAGCCATTGGTCATTGATGTGTAAAGTTTTGTTATAATTGGATAGACCGCTTACCTGCTGAGCCACGGTCACCTTGACAACAACTGTATTCTTAGTGTAATGATAGAGTTGAGCAGGAATTGTCAGAGGCGAATGATATCTGTTTGGCTTCAAAAGATGACATATAACTTGAGAAAATGAGTGGCAATGGTATATCTTTTAGTCGTTGGAGATTTTTATGAGTTTTGCATTTTTGGTGCTGGAATTAAAGACACTGGCTCCTAACATGAGAAGATGTTTCGCGTTGTAGGGTTATGGACTTGCTGTGATAGACTTCTATATAATGTCCCATTTGTAGAGTTTACATCTTCTCGTTTCAAATGCAGTACAGCCGAACGATAGAAGTCACTAGAACTCGGCTGACGCCTAGACAGATAGCATTGAGCAGTAATGTAGTTTTACCAATACGTCATGCCTTGGCAATATTTTTTCTCAGGATATTAACCTGTCGTGGACATGAATACTGATGCTAAAAGTCTAATCCAGTCAACCGTATATCACATTCTTGCATGTATGTAGCATTTTAGGAGTCGGTCTAGATTTTGATTGGCAAAGATGGATTCAAAAGCATGGTTCACCAATATAAACATGAACATTGCTTAATGCATAAAAAATATGCTATAAAAAATTGTAGTTTGTGCTGGGAATATGTATCCTTAGATCTACGAACTTGAGTTGTTGATCGACAGGTCGATCGTTTCCGCGTATATATCATAGATAGATCGCACTGCCTCTAATCAGTAAATGATAGTGATCAAACTAAACACCTAATTTTATGGATTTTTTTTCTGAAACTTACAACAAATGTTTCCCTCTCAACAACAATCGTCCGTAAGGGACATGGGACACAATAAGACGAAGACTCATGCACAGCGGAAAGAAATGGTGTTATACAGGAAAAAGTGACCCATCTATGAAATAGAAGATGCTCTTGCAAAAAAAACAATTGCCGCCATACGTGTTTTCTCAAAAATATATAATCCACCAGAGAGTACTAGAAAGTATAGTTAGAATAGTTTGGGTACATCCTAAATGTCGATAATAGTCTCTCTATATGCTAACCACCTGGCGATTGGTCGCTCGGCAATTGAGTTTAATATACTCACAATTTTTGCACTAAATTGTATAAATACTGATCTAAAAATGGAGATCACAATGTCATAGTACAAATATTGACGCACAAAATCTCATGGCATGATTCGTTTTATAACGACAGACAGAGAAATCCATAAAAATAAGATTCTGGATATTCCAGAAGTACACTTGGCAGTACAGACACTAGTGGAGTGCTCGCATCTTATGTCGCTGAAGCTTGTCACAATGTTCCAAAGAGATTGTCCGAGTGTTTGAACTCTCCATTTTTGATGATTATAACATCAGAGGAGGAAGTCTCATGGTGTATGCTTGTATGATGCATGAGCAGGCATGAATTATCGATGGTCATCAATACAGTATCTTGTGCCAGCCTGTGAGAGCTGTAACGATTCCAGCCGGTTGCTGAAGCGTCATATCACTATGCGAGCTCGCTTTCCATACGTCTGTACTGGAATGTGTGGATTAAATCATAATTTCATGCTTCTCGCCAACTCAATAGCTCTAATTTTTTACCTGTCACAGAAAGAGGAAGGTGAATTATGTATATATTTCCCATGCACTTGTCCTATATCTCACCCATAGTAGAGGAAAGCCTCCTTCGGTCTCAACATCGAGGTCACATTTGGGACTTCGTGTTAAGCTTGGTATGTAAGAAGCCAAGTCAGGTTAGTTACAACAGATGATTGTAAGAACCTTGAATGCTAAATCTCTTTCGATATCTCGTGTGTATATTCAAGATTACCATATGGTGTATTGAAAAAAGGTACTGTAAAGCTGCTCATAGGGCTCGAGTGTACTCGTCTAGACCGTTAGTCTGTACATCATAAAGGGAGCACGTATAATAGAGATGAGCTTATTACCAACAATGCTATACTAGAGACGCACACAAATAATATTCTCTTAACGTTTGATCCATTTATGTTGTATTGTTAAAATTTTATTGGGTAAATGGCATTTATACTTCTTGCTTCACGGACCTAGCATATAACATTACTTGATAAAGCACGCGCAGTTATCTGTTAGACAGAGCTCATCAGTTTCGGTGTTCTTTGAGGGCTGGACATGACTAATATAATCTGGCTATCATCGCTCTCTTAGATTTTTTAATGAATATATCAAAAAGCCATTGAAAGCAAGAGATGATTTATCGGACTGGTTTTAGGATTTTAAAAAAAGCCTTTTTGACTCTCATAATGCATGAAATACTTAAAAACTTTGTCATTATGGAATAATCGTGCGTGTACTATTAAAATTATTTTGCAGTTATTTGACGCGATCGCGAAAACAATTTACAGTGTTCAATTCTCACGAACTAAACCTACAAACAGTCTCGTGCGGTGTCCCGTCAGGGTTCAATTTAGGTTCGTCCTATTTTTAATTTAACATTAATGACTTTGGAACTTAGTATCTCCATTTTAATTGTTTATTATTTGCTGATGACACCAAATATATTTTAAAACACAGTGATGTGGAATGGTCTTAACTCAAAATTTAATACGTGAACTTACAAAGGTTAGTCAAATGGGTTGAAGCAAATAATTACAACTTAATTATGAAAAGACCCCATGTGATTGGTGTTTCAATTCTTCGAAAGCCAGGAAAACGAAATTAAAATATACATTTGAATGACAATATAATTCAACATGTAATACTACACAAATTTTTAGGAATTAGTATATTATACAAGATTTGAAATGGAAGACCTCATGTTTGTGATGTATTACGTAAAAGTCTCCAAACAATAGGAATAATGAGTAAACTAAAGGACATATTTACCCAAAATATTCTCTTATATGTAATAATTCATTTGATTTTACCTATATATCGTACTGTAATAATTATTTGGGGAATTTTGCAAACAACACTTATTGGAATCGGGCATCTTTTCTTCTAATACAAAGAGGGCAGTACGTATAATATGCCACAACAATTTCTAAGTATAAGCAGACCCCTTTCTTAAAAACTAAATATAATTGCCAATTTCATTACTAACAATGAATTTTTCAACTATGTGTTTTTATTGTTTTTCCTATTATAAAACCTATTACCCAACAATTTGGCAATATTTTTCAAAACCAACAGAGATATTACATTTTCGATATAATACTAGAATTTTCAGCTGATACTCGTGCAATTTATGGTCATTATTCTTTTCAAACATATATTTTTATGCAAGGGTCCCATAATCTGGTATAAATTAACACCAATATCAAACAGTGGCAATAACTCTACAAAACTTTTAAAGAAAGACATCTAAAAAATCCACTTAAATGCAGATGTGTAAATGATATATATATATATATATATAATCAATTCAACTTATTTGTTTATAGCTTTGTATTATATCCCTTATCTTAAGATTGGTTTGCATTGAGAGTGTACACAAGAGAAAGAATAGTTTAACTAAGAAAAACGTTTCTCATCATGAAATAGTTTTCGTTTTTCTTCATGACGTCACGCATAGTAACATTTTTTTCCCTAGGGAAAAACTGGACATTAACGTTTTTTTCCGACCCCCCCCGCCCACCCTATTCAGACGGAGTTGCGCAACGCACAATGCGAGCGGTGGCTAGCTCTGGGCTGCTTTTTACCTGAATTTCTCCACTGCATGCCGCGCGCATGCCAGACGGGAAACTTTCCGGCGAGCTGCACTGACCAGGTCACGGTGCGCAATGTTCAGCTGAATTTTTTGTTTTTGTAAGAACAGACAAAATGGGCTGCCTCACTAGTTGCTAGATTTGACTGGTAATAACGGAAGATTTCAGCAGTATAATGAGAGGAAATTGTGGATTTCATGAACTCGACTGACAGCGTTAATAACTCAGAAACAAATTAAGTATGCTGTAATCTATATTAACGTGAAATTCTTGTTCACATTGATGTGTGAGATGTGATGAGATCGACTCAAATTCACTCGATTCAGCGCTCGCAAGATTTTTCGTTGGTGCTCGAACAAAAACGGGCCGCTTTGTAAGTATTTGTACTTATCTGGGATCCAGAAGAAAGGTAAGCATCAGATCTATAATAATTTTGTTCATAAAAAAATTAAAAGGATAGTGGAGGGATATAAACAAATATACAATGGACTCATTTTCAAGAACAGGTTAAAACTATCGAACTCAGGAACATCACATAGTATATTCTTCATCGGGCCGAATGGCCTCGAGAGAAAAGTACTATATGGTGATGTTCTTCGATGCGAATAGTTTTACCAGATCCTCGATTGTCATTTATTATTTGTATACTAGATTCCCCCAAGTTTTGTATTTAGTTTATCGTCTTTGTTTTGTTTTAAAATTGTGTAATTTCCAGGAATCACAATTTATAAGTTTATTTAACTTCTCGATGATCCTTTCCACTAATTCTTATAAATGTTCTCACGTATATGTAATATTTACTTTGGTATGAAAATATTTTTATTTCTTGATTGTATGTTTTTATGAATGTTTTTTATGAAAAGTGGGTGAATAAAGTTCAATTCAATTCAACTGGTTTATTTATTTATTTAATTTACTTTTATTTTAGGGCTGGCTTTATACGTCGGCGATTTCCCGATCTTCCATTTATTAGTACACAGAGATATGGGGAAGGGGGGCCGGGGGCAGTATATCATGTTTGGATTCTGAATTCATATTGGTTGCAATTCTGGTTTCATGTGATGTCAGAAAGTGTTCTTTAAACTTTTTATTTTCATTTTTGTCGAGCCCACCAAAAGTTGGGAGGGAGACTAAGGGATCTTTTTTGGCATTGGTGGCCATCGTCTGTCTGAATAAGATTGCAAAAATCTTGATAATTCCTGTGCTAATGGGCCAGTTTCAATTCAAAACAAACACAAAAAATTCAGCGGCATGGCATGGGGCGAAACATAAGGGGGCAGGGCATAAAATGGCCTCCTCCCCCTCGCCCCCCTGGTTGTTAGGGTTTAAGTGTCACCACCATTGGTACACAGAAATTTTACAGGGATTTTGGGTAACTGAAGCAAAATACATGTTTATAGGCTGCAAGATCTAAAATGCAGTCAGTTGCACTATGCCAAAGATGAGCATGAAAAAATGTCATTTCAGTGACGCATAAACTGCAGGGGTTTATAGCAAAATTAACATTACATGTAGAATAATCAACGCTCGCGCAAAATCCTTTCAGGTAAAAAAAAATGGAAAATAAAACTAGTTTAACAAAACTAATTAAAAAGCGTAATGCTATGCTTTAATTAAATTACAGTTCTTCAGAATTTTTTTGATTCATTTTATAGGATTGATTGGCAAGTGACCACCAGAGATAGTGGAATTCTTTCGGTATGGTAATGATGAATGGAAACACCAACACTGCAAAATGGAGAAAGTAATAATTTGGAAGGAAAAGCTCACTTGTTCTTGAAGACTATTTACGACATTCGAAAAGACTCTGAACTTAGATATGACTACAATTTCCAGATGCACCATGGAGAGGGTAGCCGTTTCTATTTGTTTTTCATTATGCTCATATGTGACAGCCATGGTAGTAGTGATTTTAGAGTCATGCACATCACTATTGTAATGAAAGTAGTATTAATTTTTTCCACCATTTCAAGTAACATGATTCCGTTCAAATGGGCAAAAAAGTGTTCATCTATAACAAAATGAAGTTTTTAAAATAAGAATTTTCTCTTACTGCAAGAAACGCTATGTGTAGATGATATTTCTGTACTGAGCAATAATCAAACAGGATTCATCCATCCTCAAATATATGCCAGAATATCATAAAGTTGTATTTAACAATTTGTTCCCTTAATTTGTAAAATTAATACGTATGGGCAGTGTTCAACCGTGGATGGGTCTTTTTTTTTTTTTCCTTTTGCAGTAAATAGAACTTACTGTTTCATTTGTCAATAATTTTAATATCTACTCTTCACGAGCATCGTAGAAGAAGTTTGAGAGAAGTATCACCTCCTCAGCTCTGGCTACCAAGAGACGGTATGAAACAGGTGATAAGAATGGTTGTCTGCATTCCCCAGGACTTCAGGCAATTCAGCCTTGTCAAAATGTAGAGAAAAGGTAAACATGACAGCATATTCATACTATTATTATTTATGTTTTGAATTACCAAAAAATACATCTACTTCAATTCTGTGAAATAAATACGTCTGGCAGTGTTCAAACCATGGGATGGGTCATTTTTTTTCCTTTTTGGCAGTAATAGACTTATTGTTTTATTTGCAATAATTTGATATCTATTCTTAATAGACGCGTCGTAGAAGAAGTGAGAGAAAGATCACTCTCAGCTTCTGCTACAAGAGACGGTACTTGAAAAAGGTGATACAGAAATGTTGGTCCTCTTGCCCCAGGATAAGGACAGTTCAGACCTTGTCAAATAGTAGAGAAAAGGTAAACCATACAGCATATTCATTCTATTATTATTATGTTTTCTGATTTACAAAAAAATACATCTACTATCATCTGTGAAATAAATAGCGTATTGCAGTGTTTCAAACCATGGGCGGGTCATTTTTTTTTCCTTTTGCGGTAATCAGACTTTACTGTTATTATTTGTCCAATAATTATATCTACTCTCTAACAGGCGTGCCCTAGAAGAAGTGAGAGAAGTATCAACCTCCTCAGTCTGCTACCAGAGATGGGTACTGGAACAGGTGATAAGAAATGTTGTTGGTTTCCCCAGGACTTCAGAGACAATTCAGCCTTGTCAAATAGAGACGAAGAGGTAAACATACAGCATATTACTAATTAGTATTATTTTTTGATTTTACAAAAAATACATCTACTTCAATTCTGTGAAATAAATATGTATGGCACAAAATGAGTGCCCATTTTACCAAAAATTCTATTTTTAATAAAAATAGCAAAAGTCATTTTCTAAACACACTAATTTGATGTCAAAATAACTTAACAAATTAGCTTTAAATAATAGGCCTTAATTAGGGCCTACTCAGCGCTTTGTATCCAATGGAAAAGGCGCTATACAAGTTTAATTATTATTATTACCGGTTATTATAATTATTACTTACTGGATGACACTGCTTCTAGAAGGCAAAATGCATGCCGAGGTCCTGGGATATGGCACTGGCTTGATCAAGGCAGGCCAGAGATGGAAAGGGAGACCCGGGCCGGGCCTGGCCGGGCCGCGCGGGCGGGCCGTGCTGTGGTTGCGATGTCGCGACGCACGTGTGTCTAGAAGACTACATAACACACTTGATCTGGCAGTAAGCTACCGTATAACACGCTGATGGCGCTATTACAAAATCTGATTTTTGTCGGACGAAACTGTGCTACCTTCCAAACACCAATAATCATATTTTACTATTTATTAGAGGACATTGCTCAAAACCTAAGAAAATGTTGTCATAGGGGTAAAGATTAAAAATACAGCAAAAACTTCTCGGAACGGAATTTGTCCTCGGGCTGTAGGTTAAATTCCAAGTGCTTGTCCTTTAAATGGTTGACATGCAAACGCATACTCGTGTACGCAATACAAATGGCGACTGTGCATAAAAACTATTCAAATGGTGACTGGGTCTCTGCTTTTAACCTATAAAACATATTCGAAATACAATATTTTTGACAATTAATTTAAAAAGACAGATGTTAAAATTTAAAAAGGCCTAATTTTGCTTATTTCATTGAACCGGCCCATATGCTATACAAACGGTGACATACCGTTATTTCGGTGTGTTAATTTGTGTGTGCTCAGTTGGAATGCCCCAATCGTGTCATATGTCACAAGTGAGGACACATTCGTTGGTTCCGTTTATGTCTTCATTTGTTTCCCACTATTACGACTTGCTCCACGATTGAAATCGTGGATTAATCGCATCAGATCAAAACCATAACCATAAACACACAAAGTTTCTATGTATTACAATGTCATCACTCTAACAGTTTAAAACTAAATATACACACACCCACACCATTAATTGCAATATTTTGTACAATGTCACCATTCTTGCATTTCAAAACCATGCATACATAAACACACAAAGTTTCTATGTATTACAATGTCATCACTCTAACAGTTTAAAACTATATATACACACACCCACACCATTAATTGCAATATTTTGTACAATGTCACCATTCTTGCATTTCAAAACCATGTATACATAAACACACAAAGCTTCGATGTATTACCATGTCATCACTGTAACAGTTTAAAACGTTATATACACACACCCAATTGCAATCTTCTTGTACAATTTCACCATTCTTACATTTCAAAACCATGCATACATAAACACACAAAGTTTCTATGTATTACAATGTCATCACTCTAACAGTTTAAAATGTATACACACACACACCCACACCATTAATTGCAATATTCTTAATTGTGTCATGTCACCATTCTTGCATTTCAAAACCATGTATACATAAACACACAAAGTTTTTATGTATTACAATGTCATCACTCTAACAGTTTAAAACTATAAATACACACACCCACACCATTAATTGCAATCTTCTTAATTATGTAATGTCACCATTCTTGCATTTAAAAACCATGTATACATAAACACACAAAGTTTATATATATTACAATGTCATCACTCAAACAGTTTAAAACTATATATGCACACACCCACACCATTAATTGCAATCTTCTTGTAAAATGTCACCATTCTTGCATTTCAAACATGTAATAACATAAACACACAAGTTCTATGTATTACAATGTCATACTCTAACAGTTTAAAACTATAAATACAACACACCACACCATTAATTGCAAATACTGTGCACAATGTCACCATTCTTACATTTCAAACCATGCATACATAAACACACAAAGTTCTATGTATTACAATGTCATCCATGTAACAGTTAAAACTATATAACACACACCCACACCATTAATTGCAATATTCTTGTACAATGTCACCATTCTTGCATTCAAAACCAGTATACATAAACACACAAAGTTTCTTGTATTACAATGTCATCACTCTAACAGTTTAAAACTATAATACACACACCCACACCATTATTGCAATCTTTTGTTACAATGTCACCATTCTTGCATTAAAAAACCATGCATACATAAACACACAAAGTTTCTATGTATTACAATGTCATCACTCAACAGTTTAAAACTATATATACACACACCCACACCATTAATTGCAATCTTCTTGTAAATGTCACCATTCTTGCATTCAAAACCATGTATACATAAACACACAAAGTTCTATGTATTACAATGTCATCACTCTAACAGTTTAAAACTATAAATAACACACACCACACCCATTAATTGCAATCTTCTTAATGTGTACATGTCACCATTCTTGCATTTCAAAACCATGTATACATAAACACACAAAGTTTATATGTATTACAATGCATCACTCTAACAGTTAAAACTATATAACACACACCACACCATTAATTGCAATCTTCTGTACAATGTCACCATTCTTGCATTTCAAAACCATGATAACATAAACACACAAAGTTTCTATGTATTCAATTCATCACTCTAACAGTTAAAACTTATAACACACACCCACACCATTAATTGCAATATTGTACAATGTACCATTCTTGCATTTCAAAACCATGATACATAAACACAAAAGTTTCATTGTATTACAATGTCATCACTCTACAGTTTAAAACTATATATACACACACCAACACCATTAATTGCAATCTTGTTGTACAATGTCACCATTCTTCATTTCAAAACCATGTATACATAAACACACACAAAGTTTCTATGTATAACAATGTCATCACTCTAACAGTTTAAAACTATATATACACACACCCACACCATATAATTGCAATCTTCTTAATTGTAATGTCACCATTCTTCATTTCAAAACCATGCATACATAAACACACAAGTATTTCTATGTATTACAATGTCATCACTTATACAGTTTAAAACTATATATACACACCCCACACCATTAATTGCAATATTCTTAATTGTGTCAATGTCACCATTCTTGCATTTCAAAACCATGTATACATAAACACACAAAGTTTCTATGTATTACAATGTCATCACTCTAACAGTTTAAAACTATATATACACACACCCACACCATTATTGCAATCTTCTGTAAAATGTCACCATTCTTACATTTCAAAACCATGCATACATAAACACACAAAGTTTCTATGTATTACAATGTCATCACTTAACAGTTTAAAACTATATAAGCACACCACCCACACCATTAATTGCAATATTCTTGTACAATGTCACCATTCTTGCATTTCAAAACCATGTATACATAAACACACAAAGTTTCATTGTATTACAATGTCATCACTTAACAGTTTAAAATATATATACACACACCACACCATTAATTGCAATCTTGTTGTACAATGTCACCATTCTGCATTTCAAAACCATGTATACATAAACACACAAAGTTTCTATGTATTACAATGTCATCACTCTAACAGTTTAAAATATATATACACACACCCACACCATTAATTGCAATCTTCTTTAAAATGTCACTTGCATTTAAACCATGTACATAAACACAACAAGTTTCTATGTATTACAATGTCATCACTTAACAGTTTAAAACTATAAAACACACCCACACATTAATTGCAATCTCTAATTGTGTAGTCACCATTCTTGCATTCAAAACCATAAGTATCATAAACACACAAAGTTTATATGTATATTAGTCAACTTGATAATACATCTAATAACAAAAAGACACAACAAATATGTATAAATGAATATATTGACTTATACAACAAACAAAACATAATCAGCTAATTTATTCATCAAATACTAATTTATATAAATTATTTTTTTTAAAGTTGAATTTTTTTTTTATCAATGTATTTTTTTTTTCTTTATTATTTAAAATATATACACTAACAAATAAGATTATGTCCACAACACATGTCATCACCAAACAGTTAAACTATATTACAACACCCACACCATTAATTGCAATCTTCTTCTAAAATGTCACCATTCTTGCATTTCAAAACCATGTATACATAAACACACAATCTATGTATTACAATGTCATCACTCTAACAGTTTAAAACTATATACACACACCCACACCATTAATTGCAATTCTTCTTAATTGTGTAATGCACCATTCTTACATTTCAAACCATGCCTACATAAACACACAGTTTCTATGTATTACAATGTCATCACTTTAGCAGTTTAAAACTATATATACACAACACACACCATTAATTGCAATCTTCTTGTAAAATGTCACCATTCTTGCATTTCAAACCATGTATACATAAACACACAAAGTTCTATGTATTACAATGTCATCACTGTAACAGTTTAAAACTATATACAACACACCTAAGCATCTTCTTGTACAATGTCACCATTCTTACATTTCAAAACCAAAGTTTCTATGTATAACAATGTCATCACTCTAACAGTTTAAAATGTATACACACACACACACACCAATTAATTGCAATATTGTGTACAAGTAACCATTCTGCATTTCAAAACCAGTATACATAAACCTACAAAGTTTCTATGTATTACAATGTCATCACGTTAACAGTTTAAAACTATATATACACACACTCACCACCATTACTTGCAATCTTGTTGTACAATGTCACCATTCTTACATTTCAAAACCATGTATACATAAAGACATAACAATGTCATCACTTTAACAGTTTAAAGCAATTTTCATATACATCCATTACCTTAGGCTGACTGAGTTTTAATTGAAATAAAAACATAAAGGTTCTTCATATGACAATTCTCTACAAATAGAATAAATTTTATACATGTATTGGGTAATGTTGTCTTCAATTTGTGCTCATCCAGCGATACAGTAATGGATGTCTCATATGTCCATCAGAATTATACATCTGCTTGTGATTCCTATAACAATCAATGGATATTTACTACAAATATAAACTTTTATTCAGCCAAAAATATAAACTGGAAGAGGCAAACTCGTAAACTTTCTCAAAATGAACTGCAAGTGTACCAAAAAGAAATGCTTATAATTGCATATATCCATAAAAACTACCAAACGAGTTGGGCTTCTGAGATTAGAAGCACAAGAGATTTGCAATCAAACTGATCCACTAGCTGCAGCAAAGTTTATAATCCTATCAGATTTCAACACTTAAACTGCAGTAAATTTGTGATTGGAAAATTATATCCAGTATGTGGATGTGTATATACATTCAGTTACAAATGTTTTCAGTTTAAAACTCAACTGCAAAGAGTAATAGTATTCATGCTTTTTTATACAGTCATTAAGCTTTACATGTATTGATGTGTATAGCATGTTAATACAGAGTGAATATAAAAAAACACCCATGTTTACCCCAATTCCTTACAGATCGTGCAATAAATGCCAATCCAATAGTATGATCTTGTAGCCCATTTAACATTCTTTAATTTGGCACATTAATTAATGTGTCAAATTAAATAATATTTAATATATCAACAGATGTCAGCAAAGGAGTTGAGTTACATATGGAGGTCTAGCATTATAATAATGACAATAAAACTTGAATGTAAATTAGCAATGTTTTACAAGATCAAAGAAATGGGTAAATCATAGAGTCCCAACAAACTGAACAATCAGAAACTTCTGATACTAATCCAACCCAAACTTGGGCAACTGTGATTTTGACATGACTTAGAAAGAAGGCCAGTGTTCTGCCATCTGTAATCGTATTTCAAATTTGAACTTCCATATCAAAGGAATTTCATATTTATACAGTAATACACAGTTTCCTTCGACTCAAAATGTACGCTCAGTCTATATATCAATGACTGCAAATTGCATGACTGCCACAGAAATACAATGTAAACTGCATCCATATACTTTATACTCCCTTATATGCAGTTACTAGATATGATGTGAGGATAAAATGCCATAATCTATTATGGACTCTAAGTTATATCTACAAACAAAATGAAAGTCAGGGCATCAATGAAATGGCTCTGCAATTGCTTCATTTCATGTTATGATGCTCTCCTGAATGTGTCAAGAGTAATACTATGACCCAAATTCACAAATGAGGTTTAAACACTCTCCAAGGGTTTATAAGCAAACGAAACTCAATGGCCCGTATTCTGAAGTCGGATTTACTTTAAACTCTGGTCTAAAGTTGTGGTTTAACTATGGATAGCCAATTGTGACACACAATCTCTAACAGCACAGGTTCGATTTATCAGCTCATCTCTCTCTCAGATCATTCAGAACTGTCTGGGAATAATAACTGAATTAGGTTTTTCACCATTATAGCATGATGAAAGAGCACAGTGAGCATAAAGACATACAACGTTAACCAAATTTTGACATTTTTGGCTTCCCATAATTTTAGCATAGAGTTAGACCATGACCTAAGTTAATCCGGACTTCAGAATACGGGCCAGTGTAACTAAATGCATATTGCGCATGTGCACGCTTAAAGAAATAAATAATTGGATCAGATACAGTAGTGTGGGTGTATGTTTTTAAAAAAAACCTAGGAGGGTGTTTAAACCAGGTGGAGGTTTAACCTCCTTTGACAATTCAGGTCTATGGGTTTGAACTTACCGATCTCAGTCATTTATTTGGATAAAGTTTTTTATGTTACTTATATGCCGAATACAACTTGGGAATTTAATTTGATTTAGTGCTGAAATATTTGATGCTGTTATATAGGAAGTCAATTTAAAGATCCAGTAACACTACACTTCTTGTTAATTTTCATGACTATATGAATAGGAATGCACCAATCAGTATTAAAGTGGGTAACTCTTTGCACAAACATAATGAATGGGGGGGGGGTACATTCGTCTCCCAAAATTGCTTAAGCAATTATGAAATGGGTGAGTGGTAACTATCAAACTATTAACATTTTTTATGGAACAAATATCCAATAACCACCTTACTATGGCATGAAAATAACAACTGAATTGGATTCATATACCGTGTAAGCACAAATACACTCTAAACATAACAGAGTATGAAAAAAGTGAGCTTTCCTTATTTTGGCCTTTGAATTTATGAAAATAAATGTCTTCTACGGTTTCTGACATATCTGACACCAAACCTAGCCTGAATCTATAACAATATTATCGACACTATGCTCTAAAGATTATGAAACGTTTCTTTACTTCAAATTGGGTTTTGATTTGACCCAGTATAACACTTTCTTACTGGATATAATTTGCATGTGCAGCAGTGACGTTTGTGCAAAATTTTGCATCGATCGGACCTTCCATGGCTGAGGGGGGTGGGGGGAGGGCTTTGCACGAACGTCACTGCACATGTAAATTGTATCGCTGCGTTTGATTTTTTGAAGAAAAAAAATATATGATTTATTGGTTTATCATAATTAATGCAAATTACATATCTTTTTTAACACATTCATATTTCATTAAAGAACAGTTAATTATGAAGCTAAAATGTGCTGCTTATCACATCCAATGATATAAAAATAAAATATTTGAAAATTTCAAATTATTTTTTTTAATTCTATTAATGTTTTAGCATTTTCTCATGTATTCTACTGTTTTTATCTTGTGTATTTCTTTGGGGATTTTTTGTTTGAGAAATGTAAGGAGGATAAGGTAAAAGGCCCAGAAGACACAATTAGAAGAGTTATAGAGGAATTTAGGAAAAGCAGTATTTTGTTCACAAACATATATGCAAACCTTCATTTTCATTTAATTTTGGCTCGAAACGCCATTACAAAATGTAGTGTAACAGTGGGTCTGATTTTTTTCAAACCTAGTCTCAAAAGTTGCAAGAAACATAAAAGAAAAAAAAAGGTCATCAAAAGGCAGGATGCAGTTCGCAGCGGTTGTGCGGTAGTCTTGGATTTTGTGTAGGGGGAGGGGATGTCAAATTGAACCCCCCTCCCAGTATCAGTCTAGGGTTAAACATTCAGGCTAACAAAATGACAACAGACAACTTTCAAAATGTCCACAGTATGAAAACTTTGATTTACCTTCATGTAGCACAGGTACACTATCCAGTGTTTCACCTTGAGAGAGTCCTTCCCCACCTTGTTCCATCGAAAATAGGATCTTGGATACCTTAGCCACTTGCAGCACTTCATTTGGTAGTCTGTAGAATTCTCGATGTACATGCAAGTCATGTCCTAAGAAATTGGCCACAATATCCATCTCGTTTTCCTTCAAGTTAGGAGATGGCATAAGGTTCCCAGCTGTTTCCTCAGTCGTGTTCCTGTAATTGTATCAGGATGCTTGACCTCACTCAGATAGCTAAACTTGCGTAGACAGTCACTAGCCCGAATATGCCCCAGTGACATATTATGAGATCGAGCAAACAAGTACTCATTTTCCGGGTTGACTCCTGCTTGCTGTCGGTTATCAACTAGAGCAGAAATCCATTTCTCCATCTCACATGTTAGTAGGGCAGGGACCGATCTACATCTTTTTCCAACAAGCTCCACCCGAGACAGCTTCTTGCACAGTTCCTTTTCGAGTTGGGAAAGGGACTCGACAACGGTTGAATCCGGTAATCCATCTACTTTCTTGTAGTCACTAAGCTTCATCTTGGACATCTCCCCAGTCCTTCTTCTATTGAACATGGTAACTTGGGCTAGAGTTACTTCGTTCAAGTCATTCCATGCTTCCGAATCGCTTGGATCTTCGGCCAGTCTCTGATAACTTCTTCTTCCCCTTTCCTTCAAGAAGTTAGTAAGATGAACAACATCTTCTGTCAGAGGGAAAAGCTCAACACGATTCCTTTTGTGTTCATGCAGAGTTCTGAGGGCATTGGAGGAAATGAAGCAGGACCAATCACTTGTGATACACTCACTGAACTTCTTCGCATTGCAGTACATACTGTCGTTACCACTTTCCGATCCTTTACCCTGTAGTACTTTCGACATCTTTTGCAACGTGTGTTCTAATTTCAGGGCCAGAGATGGAATTTTGTATTGATGTGTCTCTGTATCGTACCCGGCGACCTCCTGCACTGCCGCAAGGACTGTCCTGAACTTCCTCGGGTCAATGAGTTCATTCATAGGAGCATTCTTGTTGTCTGTCATCTTCCGAAGCTTAGATAGAGGGCGTGCGGACTCTCTCATTTTGTTTCTGATGTCAGATAACTTGTCTTTATCGTGTCCATGAATAAGGAACTGCCTTTCAGCCATCTCTATAATTAGTTTGTCGCTCTTAGCAATCCTGCTGATCTGATCTTTCTTCATTTTCAGTAGCACTTTATTTAATCCAGGCGATACACCCCTTGGAGGTGGTAAGAGTAGCTTACATGTGTTTGCTAGCCTTTCATGCTTTTTCTTTTGGTGAGATGGTTTCAGAGGGCAATCGTGCTTCCACAAATCGGTTCTAACATAGTAGCCCAAGCAATGCTCACAAGGTCCGTATTCATCTGCAGAAGTTGGATACGCTGGCCTATAAACTACATGTATTGTCCCTTCACCATTTCTCAACACTGAGCAATTATGCCTGTGTGTGCCTTTATTCCTTAGCACAGTCATTTTCTTTTGCTTTTCCTTTCTGTCTTTTTCATACTGTATTGCAACTACTTCAGGTTCTTCGCCATGGACATCTCGCAAATGTCTCTGAATTTGGGACTGCATGGTTTGACAATATAAACAAGGGTATTTCTTGTCAAACACTCTCTTTCCATCATTATTTGTCATCTGTACATGAATACTGCCTGGTTTATTAAAGGGGAAGTTCACCCTGGAATTTTATTAGTCTGAAAAAATGAAGAAAAATAATAGAAAAATATTAGTGAAAGTTTGAAGAAAATCGACCAAAAAATAGCGAAGTTATGAACATTTTAAAGTTTTGATTGTGTGACGTCACGTGCGAGCAGCTCTCCCATTGGTTGTGTATGTAAATTTCATAAATTTGTCTTTTTGTCATGGTTCTGTTATAGGAATGGGTCAATTTGATTTAGTCATATATATGAACATATGTTTGATGATATATCGCCCGCATAGGTGACATAATTAATTTCTTAAAAAAATGACATTTTATGTACTTTACACTAATAACACATAGGAGATCTGCTCGCATGTGACGTCACAGAATCAAAACTTTGAATATTCATAACTTCATAATTTTTTGGTCGATTTTCTCCAAACCTTCACCCATATTTTTCTTTTATTTTTCTTCATCTTTTAAGACCAATAAAATTCCAGGGTGAACTTCCCCTTTAAGGGCTGCACTTGTTGATGGCAGCTGTACATCCCGTCTGCACCTTAAAATGTCGTCCTCGTCATCAGTCCCTCCGGAAGATGGTACATATGAACTATCTGAGTCAGTATCCTAAAATGAGTTTTAATAAAGGGAAAATAGCTCAAATTATCTATTATCCATGCAATTAATAGCCTACACGAGTAAAACGAAATTGCTGGTGGAATATTTTATTGTCTTTTGGACAAGTGCTTGAGTAGACAACTTAGATGGATTCTTGGCTGCACTCAGTCAAATTTTATTCCCTCGCCATTTCCAGATCGGAAATATATTGCACAGTTAATTTCCGTACATTTTCCAAACCTTTGATAATCTAATCAGATTGTTCACTCTCATATTGGAGACCTTGACCTTCAATCCCATTAACTCAAAATCCGATATACTACAAATCCCCTCCATAAGCATACTTGAGCCACGTTTGAAATTAAATTAGCAATAGACAGTTCTTCAGTTACATCCAAAGAATATGCAATTTTCAACTATACAATTAACCTCTGTGACTTGGAAATTGACTCAGATCATCTCTGCTCTCATATGCAAAAAGTTGACCTTCAGTGTAGACCAATGAATCTGTTCGCTCATTTTAGTGAAAGACCTTTGACCATTTCACCCCGAAATAAAATCACATCATTGTCATTTATACATGCACGCACCATCTTTGACATTAATCCCTCATTTGAAGTATTTTTAATTGTTATTCGCAAGAACAAGTTAAATTCAGGAGTATAATAACCACTGTGACCTTTGACCTTGTGTACCCTAAGTTTAAACAAATCTTCCTCACTCCGTTATACATACATGTACCAAGTCTGAAGATAATACCTGAAACGGTTCAGATATAATATGACCTCTGTTACCTTTGACTTTGTGACCCTCGAATCTACTCGGATCATCTCCCACCATGCATACATGTACCAAGTTTGAGGTTAAAAACTCAAACGGTTCATAAGTTATCGCAGCAATAAAGATATATTTTCAGATATAAAATAACCTCTGTGACCTTTGACCTTGTGACCTCAAAATGAAATCAGATCATTCTCTCTCCATTATGCATAAATTCTGTACCAAGTTTGAAGTTAAACAATTCTCCCTTTAAAGGGGAAGTCCATCCTAACATCAAGTTGGTTTTAATAAAAGCAGAAAATGAAAGAAACACATATATTGAAGGTTTGGTTAAAATCCATCAAAAATAAAAGAGTTATGAATATGTTAAAGTTTAACTTTGTGACGTCACATGCGAGCAGCTTCCCCATTTGTCATGTAACATATTTCATAAATTGCAATTTTTCATATGGTTCATGATGATTGAATATATTTTTTTTTCATAGAAGGGTGTAAAAAACAATGTGTGTGATTATATACCAAATGCATGGGGAAAATCATTTTCAGTTTTTTTAGAAAATGGCACTTTGTGGAATTTATATTACATGAAATACGAGGAGATGCTCGCATGTGTGACGTCACAAAATGAAAATGTAAAATATTCATAACTTTGTTATTCTTTGATGGATTTTCACCAAACCTTCAATAATATGTTTCTTTCATTTTGCTGCTTTTATTAAAACCAACCTGACGTTAGGGTGGACTTCCCCTTTAAAAGGGAAGTTCGACGTGTAATATAGTCTTTGGTGTACTTCTGTGTATTCTCACACAAAACTAATACATTAGCAATTATCCAGAAGGAATACTGAGTGCTTACTATGTCTGTAGTCTCTTCATCAGGTGCCTCCTCAATGTGTGTTCTTGAAACAATTTCTACCAAAGCCTACATATACCTTATATAACGAGTAGATAATAATGACCCTATATGTATCAGTGTTCAGCACATCCATATACCTGATACTTCTGAAGTACTAATTGTACATTTTAGATTTCTTGCTTTACAGTTTAGGAT
>CALNVZ010000641.1:906851-952337 GCA_940671915.1 Paracentrotus lividus | reverse complement strand
TTAAGGAAGAACCAAACACATGTTAAACATTGTGCCACTTAGTATATTTATGGCTCAATTCAATCCCCTTATCCTACAAAAATTAACAAACTCACTCACTTGCACGGCAAGATATAAAGTTTGGGCAATATGCATGATACCTAGTGAATTCTAAATAATCAAAGGTAATAGGTAAAATATGGTCAGATTATCTTATTCAAAATATTTTTAATGTTCTCAAGATAAGAAAATTGCATAAACCAGTCTTCACATCAATACCTGGATACAATATACACATGTATAAGTATGACACGTAATTACATGAATGTCAGGACCATATAAATGTTAAATCTAGAATAGGAATTCAGAAATAATGGGGAAATGTTCACAAATATATTCAAACAAATTTACTTCAGAGAGAACAATGGGAGAATGAATGGGAGTCTGGTAATGTAAGGGTGTAAACTCTGACACATCATCCCAATTATGCTTGATTAAAAAATGCACCCTGCAATATGACCAAAAACTGTAAAAAGGTGAACAAAGAAAATTATAAAGATAAGTAGAAGCACAGGGAGAGGGGTGGAGCATGTAACCACATAGTTAACACACCAGTGGCATACATATGGCGTTTGCCCCTGCACCAAACCTACCTACATTTAATCATAATAATTTGTTGTTTCAAATAAGGCCAAAAAAAAATAAAAATAAATGAAAATGGGGCACAGGGAGGAAACAAAATGATGGGAAGCATGGGGGAGGAAAGAAAGAGACTATTAACACAGGATGGAGAAATGGGAAATTTTTAAAGTGATAAAACAAAGGAAGGGTTGGGAGGTGGGGGATTGGGAGGGGGGGGGGGTCGTTCTGAGACTGAGTCTTGATTTCTTACTTAATATTGGCCATAGTTTTAAAAACATACAATTGTAATTAGACCAAATGGCAATAAGACTTGAAGATAATTGGACTAAAGACAGTGGTAGTTGGACCACTTTTTTATTTGACAAAATAGATTAGATGGTCAATAGATCTGCATGTATTATTCAATTGACATTATATGAACAAGTGATTGAATTTAAATGGCAATTTGACTAATTTCCTTGTAAAAAGACCACTTGATCAGACCAAATTTTAAGTGAACCAGTTGACAATTGACCGATGATAAATTCATGAAATGGTTACAATGTAATAGGCCAAGTGTTCTTTGATAAAAGTTTTAAACAGTTGTCATTTGGTCATTGTCTAGCCAGCCTAGATCTACTCTGTTACTTTTAGTCCTACCTCTAGTGTTAGAACTGTTGACTTTCGAAAAAAAATTTGATTTACCATTATAGTTGCCACTCAGCTAATACAGTAAATCATGTTACAAAGGGGAGTGTAATCTGTGAAATTTGATGATTTTACTTGAGCCACAATATGGTGCTAAATACTCACCAAAGCCAAAGGTAGGTGGCTGCACATCACACCCCTAACCCAGCCTGAGATCCTACAAAGCTTTTCATGGGCCTTATTGTCTATGTTTTTAGGGACAATTGATACTGTAGGATGGTTATTTTGTCATTTCTCTCTATTTTATTTAGTTCCTTTCTATCCTCAGCTATTTTATATAGCGTCTAGACTGAGTTGATTTGCATTTCTTTTCAGCACTGTCCTTGCAGTCTGAACTTAGGTATAGGAGTTTAATATATTCAGTTGCCACTCATTCATTCTTCATTCTAAATATCTTCCTCTGGTTATGGTTATCATCTTCATTTTTCTCTTTTCAGGTGTGCTCATTCAATCCATTCCTCAACTGACACTCCTGGACCTTAGTTTCTACTCCCATTTACTTAATCACCTAGACCTGATTATAATAATAATAATATAATAATAATGAGACTTATACCGCTCCAAATCCACTCTGTAGAGTGCTCAATTTTATATTATAAGGAAATTAGAATTGAACAGAAATGTTTTGAGGTATTGTTTGAAAGTTATCACCTTCATCCACTTATTCCTTATTGTTTATTTTATGAATTGGGTTCTTATATTTTAGTTTGATCTTTCCATTCTCTTGGTTTGATTGGTTGATAATAATTTTAGTATCATGTTAAGCTTGAAAGTAAGTTGGGTGAGGTAGCCCCCCCCCCAAAAAAAAAATATATATATATAAAAAATTAGTGCACTACTAGACTTCTTCGATTTCAGTTCTCTTCATGTGTCTCCTAAGTTCTAAATTTTAAATACTCCCTTCTTCTTATCAAGATAAACTTATATTTTCCAAATTAACATTTTTTTTTTCAACGCTCAACTCTATTAGTACGCTTGTGCATGAACACAAGTTGGCATATTTCCCGGACAACGTCTGATAAGATTTGAGAAACAGATCTCCACTCAATTAAATATACTGTTCAACAAGTTATAAATGAATATCAGGAGGAACACATCACGTATATTAATTCTCATAAAGAAAGAGAGAGGTAAATATAAGCTGGAAGTGTTGCTAAAATATTTCAGTGGAATTGGGGTGTCACACAAAATATGCTGATATTTTTGTAGATGTTCCCTCATATAAAAAGCTTTACTAATTTAGCTTGCAAACAGAAATTTGAATGCATGTCACCCTCCTCCCATAAAAATAGAGACAATAGCAATATATGACCATTCATGCATGAATGTACATACACATCATTCAACATTTTTAAAAGCAGGCTAAGCTGCCTTGATCAGTAGATTTTAAACCAAAAATCTCTGTCCAAAACATACATATTTTCTTTAATGGATATCATCAATGAATAACTTACCATTTACCATCACCATCATCTGTTCCATTTCACCTGCCCGGCGTTTGTTGAATACTGTCAATCTAGTGAGAACCAATTCCTCCAACTGCTTGTAATCTTCCTGGGAGAATGTATTCTCACTGGCTTCATGATCATACATCCTCATCACTTCATCTATGTTTGTTTTAAGGTAGTGGGAGAATCTACGAATGTCGTCCGAGTCGGGCGTTTCTTCTGCCTTGTCATACATTCGCTTTGCCAAAACTGACAGTGCCCGATAACTTACTATCTCCGTCCATTCTGTTGCTTTCAGTTTCAGAAATCTTTTGGCTTCTCCTTCTTTCTTTTTATCATAATTGCGGATAGCCTGACATCTTTTAATTGAAGCTAGCTTGGTAATACTGTAACCACTTTTGAGAGCAATGGAAGGGTTTTCAAAGTCACCGTCAGTCACCTCATGAGACTGTGTGGATGCCACAGATAACGTAGCTTGCACTACGGTATCAAAATGTTCAGGAGCAAGGAAATCTTCCATGTGGATCCCTCTTGAGTCAAGACCCCGTAGTTTCTTGAGTAACCGGGCACACTGTCTCATCTCCTGTGCCACATAATGCCGCCTTTTTTGTGGATCCATACCTGTACACTTCCTGCCATGACTGTTACCCAGTTCAACTATATGAGAGGGTCATTCTTGGCTATGAATGTGATGCCATCCTCTTTCATCCCCCAGAATACAGTTTTATCAAACTCTGTGGAATTGTGCAATTTGCCCATTAGAATGTCACTTTCCATCTTGAGGTTCTTCGTTTTAAGTGTTGTTTCAGTCTCAACATCAAGTCGCGCAGTGCAACAACGACTGTGCTTATACATGTCAGTTTTTTGTAAAACCCCAAACAGTCTGGACAAGGTCCATAATCAGAAATATTGAACTCCTCTTGACATGAAGGTCTTCCTCATGTGACTGCTTCTCAAGTTCTTTGAGAAGCTCTTTTTGTTGATGATTTGCATCCATAGCATCAGCCCTCAAGTTGTGATAGAAATTTCCTTTATTTCTCATAAGCTCAAGCTCTATCTCTCTCTCTTTAGAGTTGACTGGTAGTGCTGCAATGTGGGCGACTTCTGATTCTGTCATATGCAATTGAAACAAATGCTTGCTGATTTTGGTCTGAAGTTTTTTACAATAGCAATATGCTTGTCTCTTGTTATACACCCTTTCTCCATTTTTGGTCTTCTTGACTGGTGGATAGTACACACTAGTCCTACCATCATCAGAGTTTTCACTTTCACTTTCTTTCACTATGGCAACATGTAGTTTGCCATCAGAGGCCAGTGACACGCTGTACAATGGGGAATGTTCGCTGTGTTGAGAATATCTTGCAACTACAGTAACATCAATGACATCTGATTGACAAGATTCATTATCAGATTCGGGAACAGTATCATGTTTAGTAAAGGACTGCTGATGAAGATCAGACTCAGGAACAGCATCATGTTGAGTATTAGACTGCTGATGAAATTCACTAGACTCCGAAACATCATTATGTTGAGTACAAGACAGCTCATGGAGATCAGACTTGGGAGCATCATCATGCTGAGTATTGGACTGCTGGTGGAGTTCAGACTCAGGAACGGTATCTTGTTGAGCATAGGACTGCTCATGAAGATCAGACTTAGGAACAGCAACATGTTGAGTGTTAGACTTCTGATGAACTTGAATAGACTTAGGAACATCATCATGTTGAGTACAAGACTGCTGTTGAAGATCAAACTCAAGAAAAACATCATGATGTGTATTAGACTGCTGATGAAGATCAGACTCAGAAACATCATATGTTGTGGTGCTCCAGAATGACAATGGCTCAGTGCAGTTCTATTTCTCTATATGCAAATATATAGCCAATAGAGTTCCATCGCAAAAATATCAAAGACAAGTCCATTGTACTAAGACAAGGGCAGAGGAAAACAACCACACCCAGAGCAGATAGATTTCTTTGTGCCGTTGCCAAGACGTTGCCGAGGAGGATGCGCGCCACAGAGGTCGTGATTATCCAGCAAAATATAATAAATGTGTGAAGAATTCACTTATGGCAGTAAACTCCAATATATTCCCCACAAGAAAACGACTGTAATTTGGTATATCGGGGGAATTAAGTTGCATTAAAATGTCTTTGCAATACAGGACTAAATGTCCGCTGCGCGTTTTCCTATATTGTTCCCAAAGAAATCTATCGTCTCCCAGTGTTTTTTTTTTCCCCTCTGTCCTTTTCTGGGTGCCTTATTTCTTTGTAAAAACAAACCTTGTAAACAGTGTTGGGTGCAGTACTTTGTGATGACTGTGGGGTTTGCTCACTTGCACGGTTATTTTGATATTCTCCCTCCTTGTCGGCGAGGCATTCTGGAACAGGAGCAGCAACTGCAGTACTTTGTGATGGTTGTGAGGTTTGCTCAAATGCATAGTTACTTTGACCATCTCCGTCCTTGTCAGTGAGGCATTCTGGAACTGGAGCAGCAAGTGCAGTACTTTGTGATGATTGTGGAATTTGCTCGCTTGCACGTCACTTTGACCATCTCTATCTTTGTTAGTGAGACATTCTGGATTTTGAGCAGCAAGTGCAGAACTTTTTGATGCTGGTGGGCGGAAAGAATAATTATTTTCCACTCCATAGTCATCAAGTTTGACCATCACTTTGACCATCTCTATCTTTGTTAGTGAGACATTCTGGATTTTGAGCAGCAAGTGCAGAACTTTTTGATGCTGGTGGGCGGAAAGAATAATTATTTTCCACTCCATAGTCATCAAGTATTTCCTCATTTTCATCTATGTCTTTTAAAGCAATTAACACTAGCTGCGGCTGCTTGAGTTGATCACGAATTATCTTCGGTTGCTTCCATCCTGATGTAATGTTGCCTTAGGACATGTCAGGAGATCTTCCCAGCCCATTCAATCTTGTTCAGTTTTCTGACGTTGGATGCTTTTTTTCTTTCTGTGTTTCTTTCTTTGATTGACTGTGCATTAATAACATCAGCCAACATAACTAGACCGTGTCCAAGCTTTTTTGCGAGAGAAGATGTATCAAAGGTTTGCTCATTCCCTTCATATCCTGATACATTTTTCATACCAGCAATAACTTCATCAAAATTTGATGAATGAACCATATCTTCTGAGCTCTTGAAGACAGACCCATTCTCCTTTTGACATGTGCTGAACAGCTGAGCAAGTTTCTGGGAGATGTAATTCTTTTTCTTTTGAATATGCTATATATATATATATAGTTTATACTCTATACGATAATACCAGCAGGCTACGCATCATGATATTATATACAAATCCTCTTCGGGCTTGAAATTACGCGTGGGTAAAGGCATGCGTGCGTGTGGGTTTTCAAAGTAGCTTGCATGTATTCGAGCAGACGATTTGCTGAACTAGACTGAACTTTTTGGAATATAACCTTATATATTTCCTTCATAAAGCCAAATAAAGGGGAATTTGTTTAGTCTAATTTTTTTCTATTGGTACAACAAAACATAAGGAAGACTCACATACAAAAATGAGCTGTTGTTTAGGGGCACTTTACTGTTTCTGGTTGTACTGGAATTACTAGAAGGATTGCCGAGCGAGTTGCTGCATTGCGGCACTTGCACCTTCCCTAGTTGTGCTGGAACTATTGCCAAGACGGTTGATGACTTGCTGTGTTGGGGCACTTGTACGGTCTCTGGTTGTGCTGGAATTACTGGTAGCATTACCAAGCGGGTTGCCAAGTTGCTCTGTTGGGGCACTTTTATCATCTCTGGTTATGCTGGAACTATTGCCATCAAGCAGGTTGTTCTGTGTTGGAGCACATGTATGATCTCCTGTTGTGCTAGTATCGGTAGAAGTATCAGTAGACTTGCAGAGTGATTTACCAAGTTGTTGTGTTGGGGCACTTGTACCATCTCTGATTGAGCTGGAATTATTGCCGGGTTGCTGTGTCGCAGCACTTGAACTTCTCTAGTTTTGCTGGAACCATTGCCAAGAGAATTGCTGACTTGCTGTGTTGGGGCACTTGTACCGTCACTGTTGTGCTGGAACTACTGTAGGATCTGAATCTGAATCTACTCCGACATCAGTGACATCCAAGCTGATGACGTCTGTCGCTGGTACCCAGCTATTATTGTATCTGAATCATATTAATTAAACATAATAGTCCAGTCAAGATATGAAAAGTAATGGGTAATTAACCTGAAGTAAATTGCACAGAGAAACAATTTTTCAGTGTCTATTATAGTTGTATATCAAAATAACAAATCCAAAATGTAAGAAAATCAAACCTGTGGAACAATGTCTAATTTCCATATTCGAAATGCCGCCATTCATTATTTTTTGTGTACTTTCGGTTCTAAGATTCGTATTAACATAAAATCAGGTCTGCCTATGTTTCAGGGTCAAGGAATACAAAAATTGGAAACTTTGGATGATATTGATAACATATAAAAAATTAATAAATGAAGCTTTGAAACAATGTCTAATTTGCATAAATTCAAAATGGCCACCATTCAGCATTGTTTTGCCTGTATCCTTCCTGGTAATTAGACTCTAGAAACGTAATTCAGCATTTATCAAAAGTAGCTGTCCGTGTCCCGGCCTCTCGGATAGATTTGGAACTTTCACTTGAGCAGCCAGAGCACTAACCTGTTGCCACACGCAAGCCGGGTTAATCGGCGCCCCCTCCCGATAAGCCTCTCCATCAGCGTTCTAAACTCGGCGATTTCTTAACCCTGAGTTTCAATTCCGTGTAAGTGTGGAACTGTTTACATAAACATGTTTTTTTTTACACTCAGTTTTCCAAGCTTTCAGATGATAAAATTCAGACCCACCTTTCTGAAGGGAATTTCAGAATGTGACCAAAAAAAGATAGTCATTTTAAATCAAAAGAAAAGACAGTGTTCTGTCTCACTTCTGACCTCTGCAATTTAGCCAGATGGATACATCGATAGTTTCTCTTTCAAAAACACCAAAACCGTCAAAATCTACTTTTCCCCCAACTCGGCTTATTTTGATGTTTACATGAAACTCCATTTTGACTTATTGGTCGTTTTGTGATGGAGGGTCAACAATTTAGCTTGTTATGGGAAAATCTCAGCATAGAAAAACAATACCATTTAATAACCTAATTGGCATGAGGCATCCCATGCCATTCCAAACCTTAGTGCTCTGGAAATTAGAGGTAAGATAATTCCTTTGACATTCAGACTCGTGGCATTGATATAATTGTTCTACTGATGCCTTGAGGAATCATACTGCCTCAAGCTAAACTTGTCCAAATGTAGGTTATGTAGATTTACTCTTATAAAGCCTCCATCCTCATTGCCTGGCAACGGGTTTGAGGTGGTCATTGAGACAAAACATAGACTTTGTAATGCAGAATCTTTGTTAATCTAAAGTTCGAGTTATGGTTTCATAAAGAATTGCATGAATTCATATTTTGTTTAGAATCTTAACAGTTACAATATTGGTTTCAAAGAAATAGCTGAATCAATATTTGCTCCTGCAGTTATCAAGTGTCATTTTAATCAGTTTGTCCTTTTGAAACTTAAGCAATTTTGTAAATGTAACCTAATTCTTGTGATTATTACAAAACATTCTTTGGTTATTTCTTATATAGACTGAAATCATCACAGAGAAATCAAACTGAATGCAGTAGGCTCAGCATAGAAGAAGTTGAAAAAGTCCTCCACTGGAGCAACATCTAATGAATGATCTAGGACATGGTTTTACACTAGAGGAACGTGGACGCAGGTACCTGTGTTTTCCTCAAGATTGCAAAGGCAACAATGGATTAAACTTGTGGCTCACGTCATGAAGGAGGCATTACAAAGTAATGTATATTCTTTGCACGGCCTGGATGTGAAACCTCCCTCCGAGCCATCAGACAGCTTCAAGCTATTGGCTGAGGAGGCAGATCTAATGAAGCCTCATCTCATTCGCACAACAAAGATGAGAAGTATACTGTGGGACGGTGTCGCAGATATTTGATTCTCAGAGAGTCAAGCTAGGACTGGTTAGCTGATCACATGGGCCACGACATCCGAGTGCTTCGGAGTTTTATAGATTTAAACGAATCGGACCGTCCGAACTGGCAAAGGTTTGCTATAGCTCATGATGAATTGTGAGGCAAGGCTGGGAAGCTAATAGGGAAAAACCTGGATGAGATCGCCGAAGCGGGTAAGCACAAAAGTTCATTTTAAAACTTGTAATAAAGTTTCATCGAGTTAAAAATGATTAGAGTTAATGGGTTTATTTATGTATGAGGAAAATCGGCTTGTTATGAAAGGTTGCGGTGCGCGGCGCGTTCGTGTCGGGTAAATTTCTGAAGCTAGCCCAGACAATATTATCATATGGGTCTTTAAAGAAACAAAATGAGGTTTATGAATTTTTTTTTATTAGAAAGCAGCAGTCCATGGCATGACAAACGTAGTCTGTTTTTGAAGACACGTCATTGCAATCACTATTAGTTTTATTCCAATGTTGACCAGGGAGGAGAGGAGAATGTGTGAAAACTAATTCAGTTATATATAAAAATCGTTTCCTGATGGGTCAAAAGTGGTAACAAGGGTTAGCTGGGGAAACCATTTTTAATTAAACAGTAGGTACAATAGATATAGATAAATATTTAATAAGATTTTTAATTGATTATTTATTCGAGGTAGATCTGTTGATTGTGAAAAATTATCACATTGTTGCTTAAATTAATATGATACGAAAAAAAAGAATTTTGAGTTAGTCACGAAACCTATACTTGATTATAAGGCTACTAGAAGGCGAGTATAACTATACCCAGCTGTTTATCTTAGATGTCTAAGTGCAGTGGGTGGTGATAATTGATATGGGTGATGGCTGAATGTAATCAGATAATATTAAAAAGGGAATATTAGGTGAGATCGCTCAATTTGAGCTTTGACATAGCGAGTCATGTCTCTATTTGCGATGAAAATCAAAATTGTCTATGCCATTCAGCATTATCGTTAAGCCGTGTGATTCTCTTGTATGGCTAGAGCTAATGTAACAACGTACATTCTAGCATTATTTCTACAGTAATGCTATTGTAATTCGATTTGTGATCGTGCGGAATCCATCTCCGCAATGAATAATAAGCTCTGTAGAATATCCCGCAATGAGAGATATTTCAAAAAACTTGGTCTTCTGTATTATATCGTGTTTCTGATATATATTTTTTTCTTTTTTATTGTTCTATATACTAGAATATGTGTATGCCGGCTAAGACTCTAGAAGTTGATAAGGAGTCACTCTTGATATGCTTAGTCATAGCTAGATTTACATAGATGGGATCTATTGTGCTTACCTAGGTTAATTGATCGTTCATTAAGTATAGATCGAATTCTGAAAAAGGGTGGCGTATATAAATAACCAACTTGTACGTATTCTTGATCTGACATGGCAAGAACAATTGTTGGGTACTACATATGTACCCCGCCACCCCGTCGCGTGGACCACTCTGAGTGTTACACTGGCGACTGTGATTTTTCCGGCTGGTAGTAAAGGTCGTGGGTGTGCTGTGCGTTCATGTCGGGTGAATTCTTGAGCTAGCCAGACATTTTTTCTACAATTTTTTCCTGGTGTCTTATTAAAGATATAATCTGATACACAGATGAAATCACATAGCAAGGTAGCGGGTCAGAATTCGATATGCGAGCTGCTGTAGTATAGTAGCAGGGAGCACTCGAATCATATGTCGTGGTGGCGATCGCCTCTCATGTGTCCTTTGTCTTGTTTAGAAAAGTGTTATGTTTATGCTCGCGAGAATTATGATATGCTAATGCGAAATCGTATTAGATGGATGTAATGAAGTATGTAGTAGATCTTAGCGACGGTGCGACGTGTAATTCGCCTACGGTCGCTGTTGTCCACTATCAAAGTGCGCTATTTCACCATACTATATTGTTACGATTCGCTCGCGCGGCTTTTACTATGTCTATACTGTCGGCTGCGACTGGTGATGTTGAGGATTAGCAATCTCGTGTACTATGACGTATTGGCAAAGCAGTATGCGTCAGGGGTGCATTTTTTCTCATTTATTTTTTTTTAATTTGGCTACGCAATTCGCATCGACTACTGTGTCGGTTTGAGATGAATTTACGAAGGTCCGACGTACGGCGCGGCACCTCCTCCGGGTGGCTGGCCCGGAGCGTGGCCTGGCGCGCTCATACTAGCCTCATTGCAGTACGACATGACTTAGTTGATAACTGAGCTTACAGGATCATGTATTTTCAAAAAATAGGAAAGAATTGAAAATTTGATTAGTTCGACGGAGAAAGCAACCTAAAATTACTCAAGTGTTGCTATCTACAAGTATTGAGATTTCAGGTGGGATCTAAAAAAAATTCAGTAAATTTAAATATCAAATTATCTTCAACCTTTTCAACAAGGGTGAAATCTTTTTCGAGAGACGCATATCACCAAAATTGTGAGTAGAATGTGATATTAAATGATTCCCCATTTACGTCAATCCCTCGTTTGCAAGCCTACCCCCAGTTCGAGAGCTGAGCTCAGGTGTCGGACCCCCTTATTAAAAAAATTCCTCGTTTGAAACTATTTTCCAATCGACTATTGGCCCTGCATGGCCAGATAATCCCTGTTTTATCAAACTGGTGCAACTCCACAGGCCAGCTTGAGCGTTGAGCCAGGGGTAAAAGATAAACAACAGCTGGGATGTTACGTAATAGTAGCTCTGCCTATATGAGTAGGCCCTTAAAAATAAAGTGATTGTATTCGATATATTTCAAGTTTTCGCAGGCATATTATATTTAGAAATCAAATGTTAATTCGTTTTCTACAATTTCAAACGAAGAAAATCGACCTCGGAATAAGGAAAGTACAAGAATAAAAAACTAATAAAAATGTATCGATACAGACATCTTGATCGTTTAATGTAAACAATGTTGGCCCCCAGCTATGACCTTGGGTGACCACTGTTTGGACCGAGGTCAAGGAACAGATGTTTTTTAGATAGATATCTGATTGAGGTGTTTGTCACACCAGGGTCTCCTCTCACGTCCCTGGTCACACTTGGAAAAGAGAACTAATAGTGTTGCAAGAAGGGGGTATACTGTCTTCAAACAGACTACGTTTGTCATGCCATGGCACTCTGTCTTTCTAATAAAAAAAAATTCATAGACTCTCATTTTGTTCTTTGAAAGACACCATAGATAATATTGTCTGGCTAGCTTCAGAAATTTACCCGACACGAACGCGCCGCGCACCCAACCTTTCATAACAAGCCGATTTTTCCTCATACATAATAAACCCATTACTCTAATCATTTTTAACTCGATGAAATCTTTATTACAAGTTTTAAAAATGAACTTTTTGCTTACCCGCTTCGGCGATCTCATCCAGGTTTTTTCCTATTAGCTTTCCAGCCTTGCCCTCATCAATTGCAATCATGAGCTTAGCAACCTTTGCCAGTTCGACGGTCGATTCGTTTAATCTATAAAACTCCCGAAGCACTCGGATGTCGTGGCCCATGTGATCAGCTAACCAGTCTAGCTGACTCTCTGAGAAATTCAATATCTGCGACACCGTCCCACAGTACTTTCTCATCTTTGTTGTGCGAATGAGATGAGGCTTCATTAGATCTGCCTCCTCAGCCAATGCTTGAAGACTGTCTGATGCTCGGAGGGAGGTTTCACATCCAGGCCGTGCAAAGAAGTATACATTATCTTTTGTAATGCCTCCTTCATGACGGTGAGCCACAAGTTTATCCATTGTTGCCTTGCAATCTTGAGGAATTAACACAGGTACCTTGCGTCCACGTTTTCCTCTAGTGTAAACCATGTCTAGATCATTCATTAGATGTTGCTCCAGTGGAGGACTTTTTCACTTCTTCTATGCTTGAGCCTACTGCATTTCAGTTTGATCTCTCTGTGTATGATTTCAGTCTATATAAGAAATAACCAATATGAATGTTTTGTGAAATAATCACAAGAATTAGGTTACATTTACAAATTGCTTAAGTTTCAAAAGGACAACTGATTTAAAATGACACTTGATACTGCAGAGCAAAATATTGATTCAGCTATTCTTTGAAACCATATTGTAACTTTAAGATTCTAACAAAAATATTGATTCAGCTATTCTTTGAAACCATACTGTAACTTTAAGATTCTAACAAAGATATGTCTGCATACAAAGTCTATGTTTTGGTCTCAATGACCACCTCAAACCGTTTGCCAGGCAATGAGGGATGGAGGCTTTTAAGAGTAAATCTACATAACCTTACATTTGGACAAGTTTAGCTTGAGGCAGTTATGATTTCCTCAAGCATCAGTAGAACAATTATATCAATGCCACGATGTCTGAATGTCCAAGGAATTATCTTACCTCTAATTCCCAGAGCACTAAGGTTTGGATGGCATGGAATGCCTCATGCCATTAGGTTATTAAATGGTATTTTTTCTATGCTGAGAACTTTTCCCAAACAAGCCTAAATTTGTGACCCTCCATCACAAAACGACCAATAAGTCAAAATGGGAGTTTTCATGTAAACATCCAAAATAGCCGAGTTGGGGTGGAAAAGTAGATTTTCGGTTTTTGGTGTTTTTTGAAAGAGAAACTATCGATGTACCATCTGGCTAAATTGCAGGGTCAGAAGTGAGACAGAAACATGTCTTTTCTTTGATTTAAAATGACTTCTTTTTTTGGTCACTTCTGAAATTCCTTCAGAAAGGGGTCTGATTTTATCATACTGAAAGCTTGGAAACAACTGAGTGTAAAAAAAAAACATGTTATGTAACAAGTTCACACTTACAGGAAATTGAGATCAATGTGTACAGGATGTGTGCCAATTCTCATTGAAATCTGATAAATCGATTGATTGAATTCACAATTTATTTCCTGCTTGGAAGACAATATAACAAATAAAATATAGTTAATATGAACAAATATAGTTAAATGAACAGTACAGAGAAGGGGCGAACACCCGAAAATCGATTCATACCCGGTTGCTAGGGAGTTTTGGGTGGATGTATTTTGCCACTGGACAATAGGACAGAGTTAGACCTGAATTGTTCTTTATCTTTACCAGCCCGTTTTTCTCTTGTTATTCTTCTTAATCAATTTACAGACTTGTCTGGCCTTCTCGCTGTCATTCTGGATGGTTAGCATAGTCGGCATATAGGTCAAAGTTTTATATCATTTTGAAAGCTTACAAGCTGGGCTTTTCATATTCAGTTAAAATCAGAAAACCCAAAATTTCTGAATTATTGTTCGTTTTGTCGTGGAGGGTCACATTTAATATTTCAGTTTAAATGGTCAAAGTAATTTTGTGAACTGCACTCACTACCTATACTACAATCTTTGTAAAAATGTTGGAGCAAAATGCTTCCTCTCAGACTTCATAAGTGCTGAAGCACCAAGTGTTGTTTTCTTGTCTATGGAAGGAACTTTTGGGGAGGGGATCACTGGTTGGGGAAGGCTTTGGCCTTGATGACCAAAAAGAAGCTCTTTCAGTGCTTTAAAATTTGAAATTGTGGCATTATCATGCAGCGATGCTTTTTTATTTTGCTCCAACAATTTTTGACAATGATTATAATACACGTGTGTAAGTTTACAGTATAAGGCCAAAAGTTTGGGGCCACCCTCAGATTTAAAGGAAAATCATACAAACACTGCATTCTGCATTGATTCAAATGTATTGATACTGAATGGGCTATGGCAGTTTCACTACATCACACAAGCATGCTTCCAACCGACTTTGAGTATTTCTGTGAACCCCAGTCGATTTTCATAATATATTCAAATTTTTTGCATACATTAAAAGCAAAGGTTATTTTTTATTGTTGAAAGTTTGTCTGAGGCTTGTCTGACAAATAATATAGGCAAACTGGGGTGGAATTCTGGGGAACTCTCTTAACTACTGTCTTATCTTTTGTCTTATCTCTGAGAGATAAGACACCCTTAAGATTGTCCTAAATCGGTATTCTGAAGACTGTCTTTTCTCTGTCTTATCTCTGAAAGTACCCGCCCATCTTTTCTCAGACAAACCAATGAAAATCACTATTAGTTACTCGTTTAAGCTCTCTTAACCAATAGGAAGGCCCGAAGACATGCAGGGGTGTGTCCAAAATGAAGTAAATCGCAATGCGTGACTGCGCATATTAATGCGCTTATTTACGCAAAGTTAAAGAAAAAGACAAACAAAACTCAGAAGACTTTTCGGAAGAGAAAAAAGAGCAAAAACAGAGAGGAAAAATAGCAGTTAACCTGGAGGGCTTAACTTCTGGCAGTATAAACGAATTTTGTTGAAAATTGTCACATATGATAAGTAAAACTAATGAAACAATGTAATCTAAAAAATATGATTGTTTGCTTACAATAAAGGGGCTATTTTACCTGGGTATCATGGTACTAAAACTTTGTAAAAGATAAGACAAAAGATAAGACAGCTGGACCCTGTCATATCTTTTATCTTATCTTTTCTCTGGTTTCGCGTAAAAGTAGGCTTTTGCGCGTTTATTAAACAGCGTATTTCTTTTGTGCGCCAATAATTTATGACAATTATTTATGACAAAAAGATAAGACAGCTCCCAGAATACCGATTTTGTCTTATCTCTGAGATATGAAATACCGAGATAAGACACTGCCCAGAATTCCGCCCCTGGATTCTAGCAATTAAATTTCATTTAAAAAGAGAAGTCATCTCCATGATTTTTTCGGGAATGAAACATCCCAACAATCCAGTCGCTCTTAGCCTGTGTTTCACTGTAGTCAATGAGATGGGCTGTTCCCTGGCAGAATTCACGTCAGCCCTTATATCTCAAGCAGTCAACTTCCTATTGCTCTTGCTGGAAACGACGGTAATGCTTGCCTTCTGCTTCTGACGTCACTTTATATATTTATGTAGCATGTGTTGTTGCATAACATGATTTTATGTCACTTTATAGGCCTCCATAAACGGAGTGGAACAGACCATTTTCCTAATGAATTCAAATTTACGGATGTTTCATTCCAGGGAATATTATAGAGACGAGTTATTCCTTTAGCCTGCTCTTTTAATTAAAATTCAATTGCTAGAATCCAGTTTGCTTATATCATCTGCTGCTATATCAGACAAGCATCAGAAAAGCTTTCAGGATGTCAAATAATTCTTACTTTTAAGCATGCATAAAATTTGAATATATTACGAAAACCGACTGGGGTTCACAGAAGTACTCAAAACCGGTTGGAAATATGCTTGTGTGATGTAATGTAACTGCCATAGCTCATTCAGCATCAATACATTTGAATGATAACAAATGCAGTGTTTTGTATGATTTTCTTTCAAATCTGAGGGTGGCCCCAAACTTTGTGCCTGTTCCGTAATTGGGTTTGTACCATAACTAGTCACATTTTCACCAATTTTTTGTCCCAAGGGAATATGTTATCTTTTGACCCTAAAATCTCCCGTAATGAGACAAAACGAGCACTGTAACCATGATACAGAATTTTTTGTAGTCAAAAAGTTTGAAATAAGATTATATCCTTGATCTATTTTCCCAACTATTTAATCAGATTTAGCCCTGTGTGGATGGCATCATTTCCAAATGCTGTGTGCAGTTTAAAGTGCAGGTACTTTATTTAGACACACTTTCTTGGTGGCCTGAACCGATTGCTTGCAGTACCAGATGGGATGAATCAGGTTGAAGTCATGTGTGAAATATTCATATTGTTGAGGTGCCCCCTTATCTCCAGTGTGTAATTTTTTTTCTCTGATAGAAACTGCAAATAAAATAGCAAATTTGCAACCTCTGAAGACACATAAATGCACCCCTCTCCAAAAGATACTGTTTATGAAAATAGGGAAAAAGCACATATTTGACTTTTTTAAGCAAAATCTTTTGATGACATGTATTTGAAATATGTTGTAAAACTCTTTTTGATACTCTTGCATTCTGCCCATTTAATACCAATTTTAAACTTACTCCAGCTGCTCCATCTCTCCTCCTCTTCTTTTGTTAAATGTCGTAAGTCTTGCCAAAACAAGGGTTTCACATCTCCTATATGTTGTTGGATCTGTCAGGTCTTCACATGCCTCTATCTCCTGTTGTAGAAATTCTGAGAACTTCTTCAAATCATCTGATAAACGGAGCTCTACTACCTTCTCATACTTTCTCTTTGCCATGGTATTTAAGGCTTCACATGATACCTTCTCTGCCCATTCAGTATTCTTCAAAGTCAGGTGGAGTTTGGACTTTGTCATCTGTTTCCACAACAGTTTGGCAATATTGTTCATCTTCAGGTGGTGTTTGGACTTTGTCATCTGTTTCCACAACAGTTTGGCAATATTGTTCATCTTCAGGTGGAGTTTGGATTTTGCCATCCATTTCAACAACAGTTGGGCAATGTTGTTCATCTTCAGGTGGAGTTTGGATTTTGTCATCCATTTCAACAACAGTTAAACTTATAACTTATACAAGGTCTTCTAGAAAATTCAGTATTTTGCAGGATCTAAATATTCAAAGATTTTAATATCATATTAAAATTTTACATTCACCATTTTCTTTAAATGGAAAGTAAATGTATTTCATAGAAATAAAGACCCAAATACGAGTAAAGTCCACAAGAGTTAAATTTGATAGATCAACATTAGCCTATAACTGGTTTCACAATAATAAAAAAAAAGAATGAGTGGAAGAAATATTACTATGTTTTCTGGAAAAAGATATAGTTAGCATGTTGCAAAGAATGCTGAAAAATTTGCAGTCATTCAAGAAAGTATTAATCTAAGACTACAAAATAAAAATGGTGTATTCAGGGAGCGCTTACTGGAAAAATATTTGTAGTTCAGGACCGAGATGGAAGCAAGGACCTATTTTGGGGTACTCGGAATACTTCGGCTCTAAATAACTTTCATTGAATTTACACTACCGTATAGTGACAAGCGTGGGGTAAATGTACTTCATCGAGTAAGACTCACAAATAAAGTTATAATAATTCACAGTAGCTCATTCAACCAAAACAAGTAAAAAACAAAATAATTTTAAATCCCAATGAACATGATTTTTTTTTTTTTTTTACAAACTGAAATTATGTGGAAGAATAAAAGCACATTTAAAAGTACATACATCAGGTTTTATTTTCAATTCCTTTTTTTGTATTGGGAACTGGTAATGATGGACCACTAGACTGAACATTATCTGTATGTAGGCTTACCAATAATTTTTTCCTCGCCATGAAAAAAAAATCGGAAGAACACTCTCCTTACACTCCTCTGATTCCTCTCTTTGACTTCCTTCATTTCCTGACAGAAGTTCTCCGGGATATGAGCCAAAAACTGTCCAGGTTTGATGTCCTCCACTGCATTACTCCACGTCCTAGAATTAATGTTTTATAGTATCTAGATTATAATATATGCATTATAAAACAAGTACAGTATAAATATTATTGCATCTCACTTGCCCCAAGAATGACTCAAGGTCCCAATAGCAAAAGAGCAAAAAAATCCCAACAGATCTGAAAGCATAATATTCTTTTGCATGTCAATACAACTTGAAGGTACAAAAGCCAAGAACATCCATGATCAGAGACACAAGAGCTTAAAACACTCATATTTCTGTTTCACAACTTGAGTTATATAGTGACATTTTGTAAGCGATGACCAGGGTGATATTTAACGTTTTTTAAGAGCAGGGTTGGGCTCAATTGCTTTCCTCAATTTTAATTATTACAATTACATAATTGAAGAAATGTTCAATTACAATTACTTTTCAATGAAATTAAATCTTTAATTTTTCCCACATTCAAGTTTTTAAACAAAAATTAAGTCCAATCCATGTATGTCTTAAATACTGTACTATCTTCTGGAGGTTCCTGAAGTATATTCTTATATGTTTACCTTTCACCTTATCAATAAATTGTTCCTTTATCCACGGTGGATCATATTCTTTCTTGATGTAATCTTCTACGTAATCTAGGCATCTCCTTCTTTGTTGTGGCATGTCTTTGTCAAAAGAGAAAAATACATACAGGTAGGATCAGATATTTATGCCTTTATACTCATTTTCTCTTCTTGTCTAGGTCATGATCATCTATGCAATGAAAGAACAAAAGTCACATAGGTAATTCTAATCAGTGCTGTTCAACAAAAGTCACACATATAATTATAATCAGCACTGTCCAACAAAAGTCATACAGATAATTCTAATCAGTGCTGTCCAACAAAAGTCACCCATACAATTCTAATCAGTGCTGTCCAACAAAAATCACACAGACAATTCTAATCAGTGCTGTCCAACAAAAGTCACACAGACAATTCTAATCAGTGCTGTCCAACAAAAGTCACACAGACAATTCTAATCAGTGCTGCCCAACAAAAGTCGCACAGGTAATTCTAATCAGTGCTGACCAACAAAAGTCACACAGACAATTATAATCAGTGCTGTCCAACAAAAGTCACACAGACAATTCTAATGAGTGCTGTCCAAAAAAAGTCACACAGACAATTCTAATCAGTGCAGTCAAACAAAAGTCACATAGATAATTCTAATCAGTGCTGTCCAACAAAAGTCACACAGACAATTCTAATCAGTGCTGTCCAACAAAAGTCACACAGACAATTCTAATCAGTGCTGTCTAACAAAAGTCGCACAATTCTAATCAATGCTGTCCAACAAAAATCACACAATTCTAATCAGTGCTGTCCAACAAAAGTCCACAAAAGAATGATCTGAAAGTTGACAACTGTCCATATGCACAATTGTGTAAAATGAGGTGCAGGTTGGGGGCAGCATTGGAACAGAATTTGGCATCAGATCTTGTTATAAGGACCTCATTAAGATATGTGCCCTTTTTCATAAACTAACTCTCAGTTGCATACATGTAAATATTAATGAATATCTGCAAAATTCAATTTTTTTTTGTTAAATTCAAACTTTGTTACTGTACATTTTCCTATAAGGAAGAGAATAAAAGCATAAAATTTTGCTAATTTGGAATATTTCTTATACTGATTACAGGTATATTGTAAATTTTTCATGAAAAATTAAGAGCTCATCTTAAGGAGGTCGTTGTCTAACGTACAGGTTATGTCAATTTCAACTCTGATGCTGCACTAAGCAGGGACAACCTCAACCTACCCATCAGTCTAAATTACTTTTCTCCTGCTCATTCCAGAGTAAGAGGTTGTGATTTCTATGAAAATTCAATCTAATGAACTCCTGGGGCCTGTTGTATAAAACTTTGTACCGAGAAAACTCTGGTAAAAACTGAAAACTAAGGTTAGTCTGATTTCTGCCATTGACTTTAACACAGGACAAAATCTCGGGTAAAAATAACCTTCGTTTTCTCAGGTAAAAAGTTTTATGCAACAGGACCCTGAAGAAGATTTTTAATGGTTTCCATATAAGTAATAGGAATTTGGTCAATATCTTACAAAATACCTAATCCTGTCCCATGGTCACATTGAAGCATCAGATTTTCCCTTTAAAGGTGGGCTCCGGGCTGGAATTGAAATGATTTGCAAAGTAAAGTAAAATTTAACAAGCGCAACACAGAAAATTTCATCAAAATCGGATGAAAAATAAAAAAGTTATGCATATTTGTAGGTCTTGAATTATTTTCGCATATCAGTTCTTGGCTTTATTTTATAAATATTCTAATGACCAGACTTATGATGTCACAGTCTCCCTACTTCTTGTGTATTTTATTATATGAAATCCTATTCATCTCATTTTTTCATATATTGCAACTAAAGAAAATTTATCCCTCACACTGGAATGAGTAAAGGCACTTGTGACCTTGACACCACATTCCAGAAGGATTAAGTCTGGTTTTATGTCCTTGGGGCAAAAAATCTGGATAATTGCTTTTTCAGACAATAAAATACAAAGAAAGTAGGGGGACTGTGACATCATCAATCTGCTAATCAGCCTCTGTCAAGATCTGATTTCTAAAACAACTCAAAACCTAAGAAAATTCATAACTCTGCTATTTCTTATCCGATTTTTGACGAAATTTTCAGTGTTGTGCTTTTTAGATTTTACTTCATTTTTCTGAACGTGCAAAACTCCATTCAGGATCCCGCCTTTAAATAGCATCAGCTCAAATCGGCCCACTGATTGCAAAAATTAATTGCGAAATTATATACAAGCAATCTTCCAAAACTCTTTGCCATTTTCACTAAGTGATCACTCATGAATGAAATTAGGCACACATGTCATTTGATAGGTTTGACAGCCAATATAAAACTTTTAATATGTTGCATGCCTTTAGCTAAATAAAAAAAAAATGTTAAAAATACTGTTACAGGATTGTCAGGGCATGGTTGCCTGTAAACTTCAAATAGTGACCATTTTCTTTTTAAGCAGTGCTCACTAGCATGGCTAGTTTGCCTGACTTTTACAAAAACTGTGGTTGAGAAATATAGCAATATGAACTGTCAAACATCAACATATGGTTCCTTTCAAGAGGTGTCCATGTTGTATCACTTTATTAGAAAGATGGCAAATGCTTCAATAGGATTTATAAGAGTAAACTTCCATGTCAGAAAACTGGCAAGTTCATATCTTTAGAAGATGGTCTTTTATATTGTTCGTAAGGCTTCAAGTTATATTTATTAAAATAAAATTTAGCCTTCGCAACCCCAGGAAGCCAATCAACAATTTCAATACCACCCCTATTCATATACACATGCTTTCTGAGTTATTTTGTACTTTAAACTAGTGTTCCTTTTGGAAAGCAGACCTAGTCATTACATTCTAGGTCACAATAAAATTATGTCCATTATAGGGGGAATGGTAATCTTGAGAAACAAACATTCGCTTTTTATGAGTTTGCAAAACTAATTTGTATTGACTTTTTTTTGTACATGAAATCACGTTTTTGAGCAAATTTTGGGCCTGACGCTTTTTTAAAAAGAATTTAGTGTCAAAAGTTGCGTGAGATGTGGAAGAAAAAAAGTCATGAAACTAATGTTGATGTTGCATTCATTTGATAAAGGATCAACTGGACTTGGACCCAAAAAGTGATTTTTATGTGAACTATGTAGCACACATTATGAGGAATACAAGTTTTTCTCTCAAGTATCTTTCATATAGAAAACTAATGAGCATTAAGGACCTGTCATATTGTATTTATCATTGATACTACTTGTACATCTATAAAAAATAGTATTAAACATTCTGTAATGGTTGCGTTCAAGTGAGGTATATCTTACAGAAAAAGACATACAATAAGAAGACATTGCTGAACCTCACCTGCTACAGCTGATTCACTATGCTGAAAAGAAACTGGTCCTTGGCTTACTGAGTGAAGGACATCAACCTACTGGAAAATTGATTGAATGAATTGATTAAAAATTGGTTAAAACCTTTTTAAAACCTTTTTTAAACACAGAATATCAATGTTGATGGTGCTTCAGGGGCCTCAACCCATTTTGATGATTACAAGTTTGATATTTACCATGGTTCTCTTTGAATGGATAATTTGATGATGTAAACTGCTTTTTACAGTTTATTGCATTTTTCATACCATCTGTTGCAGGCTGACCAATAGTTTTACATCGTTTAAAAAACAAATCTTCAAAATCTGAAGTATTAATAAATCCATAAAACACTTTTTAAAGGGTCTTATTGCATACAATAATACTGTTCAACTTCCATTACCCCATACAAATGTGCGCTCTCTTAGAATGCTTTTCAGACTGCAGTTAAAAAATCCCTAACCCCAGGAAATAGGTAGGGCAAAGGGGGGCCTTAGTACCACACTTATTCCTGGGTTAAGCTTAGCACGCTTCGGTTTTCAGACTGCGTTTTACCAAAGTAGGCTAGCACGGTAAATAGTACGGTACTATCTGCCTGCATAAAAGCAGGGTTAGCCGGGTAATTGCGGAGTTAGCCGGGAATTGCGGTGCTAAGAGTTGCAGTCTGAAACCAAACCGTGCTAAGGAAAAGCGGGCTAAGCATTAGCCAATCAGTGAAAATGTGGTCATGAATATTCATAATTATTCGTAAACTTGATAAACAAATATAGAGAAAACAATGAAAACCATAAGGAAAAAGAGAAAAACAAATGAATAACATAAGGAAAAATGGAAAAACAATGAAATACATAAAAGAAAAAAGAAAACAATGAATAACATAAAGGAAAGAAAAAAAAAACAATGAAATAACTTAAAAGGAATCTAGTGTAGTGGGAAAAGGGGAACGCATGGGTTAGAAAAAAAGGTGAGCTTTCAAATTATTTTTGAGGTAGTTAGGAAAATTATATTGTAGGAAGATCCACTGAAAAGGATTGCTTTTCAGATGCCCTACTAAATGAAATATGACCAAAAAAAGCTGAAATGTGCGGCGTCCCGCACATGTACACATGGCCATGTATCCATACATGCCATTTTTGAGTGCAGTGCTGTTACTCTTAGAAGAATTTGGTAAATTTCTCATCATTTCTACATTCCAAAACCTCGAAATCATTAATATTCTTAGGTGCATTGTTATCAACCTTTCCAATCACTTTGAGAAGGTTTCTTTCATGATTCCATCTCATGACTACAACACTAGATTAGCTTTAATAAGGAAAAAAAGAAAAACAATGAATAACATAAGGAAAAAGAGAAAAACAATGAATAAAATAAGGAAAAAGAAAAAACAGTGAAATAACATAAGGAAAAATGGAAAACATGAATAACAAAAGAGAAAGAGAAAAACAATGAAATAACAAAGAGAAAGAAAAAAACAATGAATAACATAATAAGGAAAAAGAGAAAACAATGAATAACATAAGAAAAAGATAAAAGCAATGAATAACATAAGAAAAGAGAAAACAATGAATAACATAAGGAAAATGGAAAAACAATGAATACATAGGAATAGAGATAAAATAATGATACAGAATAACATAAGAAAAAGAGGATGAAAAAAAAGAATAACATAAGGAAAGAAAAAACAAGAATAACATAAGAAAAAAGAAAAAAAAAGGAAATAACATAAGGAAAAAAAGATTGAAAAAATAAAAGGAATAACATAGGAATAGAGAAAAACAATGAATAACAAAAGGAAAAGATAGAAAACATAGAATAACATAAGGAAAAAGAATAAAACAATGAAAATAAAGAAAAGAGAGGAAATCATGATATTCATGACTCCAGCAAAATAGTATGGGTAAGGAAATACCCAGTTTGAAAAAGCATTAAATTCTAACCCCGGCTAAGCAATAGTATGGGTTAAGAAACACAGTCTGAAAGCAAAAAAAGATAGGTACAGGGTAAGGATAGTATGGGGTTAAGGATAGTACGGGGTTAAGAAATAAACAGTCTGAAAAGGTATTGGTAAATGAATTATGTTAGGATGTATAATGATCTAGCACCATAATCAGGCTGCACACTACAGGTCAACCTATACTGCCCAAAGTCAATGGTATACACCATCTCCAAAAAACTACTATTTCAGTCCTTCATTATCCTTCTACCAAATCCTTCTAGTATATGTCGCTTTTACACATTACACATTACACTGTGACACCTTTCTCGAGGTCTGAACTATGTACAACAATTTCCATCAATTGTTTCTTGCTACCTAAATATATGGAAAATTCAGGATAATTCACATTAAGATCAAATGAGTTATTTTAAAGTTAAACTATGGATGGTCATGTCACTATACAGAATTACTGAAATACAATTTATTAATACAATGTTGTCCTTGCTACCTGTACATAAATAGCTACATAGAAATAGCTGCATGGAAGTTGTATAGATCCATCTAGGTCTGCATAGTGAATGACAACATTGCACAAGAAGGCTTAATTGAGAATACACTGTAATATAAACAGAATTACCTTCACATGGTGGTTTCATCTTCAGCTATTCCTGATCATCATTAAGGTCTGTAAACAATACAATTGAATAAATGACAAATATATCGAATAGTAATGAGTGCCCCCGAACAAACAAATCACCACAATTGTTTTATATTTCCTTTTTCCTTATTTCATCCATAACTTTGTGATTTTTGTCTGTTGATGTCAAATTTTCACCAGATGATATTTTAGGTCAGGAACAAACTGATATATACAGAAAAAACACCTATCTTGATGATGGCCAAATTCCTTACCAAAACTACTTAGCTTAATAAAGGTTTACAGGAAGAGGAAAAGTCATGTAAATTTTTTGTTGCAAAAAAAGATCATCATATTGAAAAGTAACCACAAAGAAGAAAACAAGAAGAAATAGATCAGGGAGGCATATATATCTAGAGATGAGTTTTTAGGTAGTCTCACTCAAGTCTAAACACAGCCATTAGTGTATTGCCTTTATCAATGGATACCAAGAATAGATCTATCATAAGTTTCACATGTCCCTATGTATATTCAGCATGATGCAGGAAATTAAATTAATTTATGAACACTATGGTCATGTGTCACATATTGGGGTATAGTAAAAGGGTGGAGGCGTTACATTTTGGAGGAAAATTTTCCACATTTTTTCGCATAGCATGATAAGTAAGTACAGTCATGAGCTGTACAGTGTCTCAAATTGTAGATAATTTATCAGGCTATATGTCTGTGAATTTTCAGCTTTGTCTTCCTCATATTTTTAATACCAAGATAATTTGAGTAGGGTAACGTAGGGAGGGGAGGATCCTACGGTGGAGGATCCTACGGTGGAGGCATGTGCTAAAGCATAGGGAATTTCCGTTTTTGTTACTTTCTTATTCTTTGTTGTGTTATATCTTTGTATCCAATGGGTCTTATAAGTTGAGTGATATATCAATCTCTTTGAAATTTATCTGGTTTGAAATAAATGTGAAATAGATTTTTCAAAAGTCACTCAATCAAGTAATTACTTACTTGAAACAAACTTCATGCACGCACGGCTCATAGACAATGCATTGCAGGCATCAAAATTTGCAACATGCCATTTTATAACAATAATTGCATTTTTTCACCCATTTTATTTGCATGTACGTAAATACACAATTTGTTAGAAACATATTTCTTGCAATAAACTTTGTTGAAGTTGTAATTCAAATGTAAAAGACAGGATTTCTGCCATTTCAAAACTTTTTTGTGTTCTTTTTTATACACTCTGTAGCGCGGTTGGAAAGAATAATTTTGTATTACAAGTTTACATTTTTTAGAAGCATATGGTCTTATAAACACAGTCTAGGTTGATTTATTTAATTTAATGAAAACAATAAGAAATTAGTTACCATTGAAATTGTGAAATTTTTAAAACCATTTTTCTTATAACACCTTGTATAGCTTTAATGACACACCCTGTACAGGCAAAATAATATGTTAATCATTTTCCTTACCATCTCAGCTTTCAATAAATCTATACTTTTATAGATGTTTGACTTACCATGAATAAACTAGAGATGTTTGTTTGTGACAATGTATATTTCTACAAATGTTTGGACATGTAACGCATTTTGCACCCAATTCATGACACACGGCCTTATATGTTTGATCAATATTTTATTTCAATACTAACCTTCAATATCTATATCATCAATGTCTATGTCATCCAGTTTCTTCCCAATCCAGGAGCCCATCTTCCCAGCATCAATGGCCAGAACAAGCTTTGAAACCTTGCATAGCTCGATGTTGTTTTCTTGCACTCGGTAGAAATCCTTATGTATGTTGACACTATGTCCCAAATGTTCAGCGATCCATTCAAGTTCATGCTTTTCCAAGCTCAGCATCTGGGCTGTTGTGGCCATATATTTCCGCAACTTTGTTGCTTGTATGTCATCAGGAGCTTCAAGACCTTGCACTTCTTTTAGTTCTTGCCTTAGGACTTGTCCTGCATCCATGTAAGTTTGCTTTGTACATCGAGCAAACAGGTAGTTGTTTGTATGTGGAATGAAGTGCTTGCGAAGTTGCACTAAAAGGGCTAAAGCCCCACTGCAATCTGGTGGTATCAACACTGGTACATATCGACCCCGCTTTCCGATGACTTTCAGGACTTTAAGATGTTCTCGAAGTTTCTTTTCAAGAGTGGTCAATGTTTCAACAAACTCGTCGATCTCTGTATTCCCCTCAGTAGACCTTCGCATGTCATCGATAGTGATTCGGGAGACCTCTCTTGGCCTTCTCTTGTTGAACAAAAGCAGCCTCAAAAGTACTACCTTTTGCAAATGCCTGTATGAGTTGTAGTCTACTGGAGGTTGACAGCTTTCTGTGTCTGCCATGTTCTTTTCCATCAATTGCACGCTGCTTTTGACTTCATTTTTGAGATGTTTTGTCACTTTCTGAATGTCACCTGTTTTTGGAAGTGTGATATTCTTCTTGCTCTTTCGACTGTTCAGGGTACTATGGGCATTTGCAGCAATCTAGATGCTCCACTCATCTGATACCAGTGTTAAGAACCCTTCTGCCTCTCTTTGACTTTTTTCATCACTGTTTCTAATTGCGCGACCTCTTTTTATCCTGGCGAGCCAGGCAATGTTATGCCCAGCCTTTATTGCATAAGATGGTCGTTCAAGGTCACATGTGATGTCATCATCTTTGTCTGTTTGTCCTGCCACCTCCTCTGCAGCTTGGACAATCAAGTCGAACTTGGCAGGTTTTATGAAATCTGCTACAGTAGTGCAGTCCCCATCTGGGTCAATTTCTCTCAACCGTTGCACCAGTCTTCCTACTTCTCTCATCTTTTGTGATGCCTGTTGCTTTCTAGAGTTCTGCCTTCTTAAACACTGGCATCCAAGTTGCAAGATGAGAGGATCATTTTTGATGATTTGATACACTTCATTCTGATTCATTGTTTGCAGAACCACTCTACGAAGACATTGCATGTCTGCATTTTCATCTTTGGGTATCTTACCCATAATGGCTTCGCTCTCTAATCGTAGGCATGTTTTTTTGCCAGTGTCCTTGTCTTGTCCAAAAGCATCATGTGCAATGCATCGATATTTTGCATGTCGCCATAAATCGTCCTTGACAACATAACCAAGACAGCGTGGGCATGCTACATAGTCATCTACAGTGCAGTCACTGCCATATGATGGCCTGCAGAGAGGGATTAAAGCACCTTTTTCTGTTTGTCGAACTCTTTCATTGTGAAAAAAATTGCCTTCATTTCTGAGTAATTTCAATTGTCTTTCTCGCTCCTTTTTTCCCTCTTTAGAGTCTATCTTGATAGCTAGGATCTTTGCCACCCGCGGCTTATCAGCATGTGTACTGATATAGTGACGTGCAATTAGCACTGTCAATAGTTTCCCACAAAATAGGCAGCAATTCTGTTTGCTGTAGTCCCTTTGCCCACCTTTCTTCTTCTTGTAGACTGGTATGTGCATTTCTAAGTTTGAACCTACCTGCCCACTGCAGGAGGTACTTGATATCCCATACTCTGTAGGTGACTGCTGAAAACTTTCTGCATCTGCATCCTCACTGTGCTCAATATGGGTGTGAGCCGACTTCCCATCTTCACTGTTGGACACCTGACTATCCGGGACAGGTGAATCAGAGTCTACATCATGTATGTCATGTTCATTGTGAGCATACTTGGAATTATCAGCAAACAATGAGGTAGATGGACTCTCATTTTCAGAAGGCTGCCAGTCACTACAAGAATCTTCATTGTCAGTCAATTCAAGTTCTTTCAACTTCTTTACGGCACGTTGTTTAGAATGTCTTGCTGCCTTTCGTTTCACTGGAAATTCGATATGTTCTGACATGTATTCATCTTCTAGATCAGTCTCTGTAACATAGTCTGAACATATTTCTCCATCACACCAAGCCGACTTCACACGGTTCGTTGTTCTGTCAACGGCTTTGTCTCCACATTTCTTAAGTGCAGAAGTGTCATTGTTTTCTTCATCAGTTTCTACAAGATCACATGATTGTGTGTCCCTATCACAACAGGCATCTTTGTTGAAATCAGTTGTATCTGTTTCAATATCAGCATTTCTTTTCTCTTTTGGTACAGCCGTGTTATCGCTTTCTTCATCAGCTTCTTGAACATTCCCAAAATTTCTGCTTGTGTTTGTGTAAATAATAACTATAGAAAGGAAAATATTCTACGTTAATCACAATACATTAAATATCATGTATTACTTGTACTAATATTCATCAGTTATTCATACATCAACTCAAAATACATGCATCAAACTTTAGACATCTACAATGAGATTCACATGCACATCATACAAAATGTCTACATGTCATTGAAATGCAATCATGTACATTAATCAATGTCCAGCTTTATCATAAAAACAGAGTCTCAAACAAGCTGGTTATTTGTCTACTATTTATCCATGCATATTATTATTACTGAGTATCAGTATTCTCAATCTCTTTAGCAACCAAAGTTTATGTGGATCCTCCTTTATCTAGTTTGCGATATCCGATATCAGTTTATAAAATAGTTCAGCAAATTTGCCAAACAAATATGATATTCCAGGAAAGCGTTCATTCATTATTAATTTATCATAGATGTCCAACTCAGGCGTCTTGTAGTTGTAGACTCTACTTCCCGTCACGGGTCGTTTGTCGCTGTTCCGAGCTCCGTAGTTCAACGCTGTTCCAATCCAGGCACCAACAACCCGTCCCAGGGGCGAGCAGTCTCCCGAGCTGAAAATACAGTCACACACTGACACAGTCACAGCGTTAATCGTCCAGTCAGTCGACAGTCCAAACACTTTCACGAATCGAATTCACTGTTCATTGTATAATTCTTTCAATAACGGAATTATAATTGATCAAGGATTGCAGTTTAATATCATGGCTTTACTTATCTCATAACAGTCGTGACTTTCTCCTCCAATTTCGGTTCCAAAGTCGTTGTTTCAGGATTGGGCATGTACAAAAAAAAGTTTCCGATATATCCACAAAGTAAACACAGTTCCGGCTTTCCTTTCAGACGATGTCGACACGAAATCAGTTTCACTGCAAAAAAAACCTTCCGCGACGATCACAAAACTTTCTATCAAAGTTTGTAGAAACTTGTATCGTACGTATATATAAACACACACCAATACACATAGCCGTATTGCACAGAGGGTCGATTCACGCAAGCGAAGTCCCAAATCTAAGCAAGGCTATTTTCAAATGTCCGTAAATCCAAAATTAGATCATTTTCTAACTTCCAAGTCGTCTAGTATCATCCATGTACCGCTGCCACCATGTGATATGATGGTTATTGACATTAATAGTTCATAAATGAGACACTGGAAGGTTGGATTGTAGATCTGAATTGAGAACCTCTCGTTCCATTTATTTGGTGTATCAAAAGCCGCATCACGAAGTTGTACATTAATGATCTTGGGCAATAAACATAACAACATATTTCAAGTGGTGAAACAGTGGGCTGATCATTGATACATGGGCTTTCTTCCATGAACATCTGTGTGTCCTCATTGATACGAATGTCATCCAAAGTTTTGTCTCTGAACTCCTGTTCGAAAATATTCAGAAGCTTGCTCACTTTTGCTAGGACAAGTGCCTCATTAGGGAGACGATAATATTGTCTGTGAACAGACATGCTGTGTCCTAAATGCTCTGCTAGCTGATCAAGTTCATTTTCTCTCAGGTTTATGAGTTGACTCATTGTTGCGATTTGTTTTCGTAGTTTAGTTGCTGTGACTGACAGTGGACTTCCTGCTTTGCACTCTGCAGCAAAATCTCGCAGGCAATCATGCGATCGATGTGGCCCTTCCGTATCATAATGAGATCGAGCAAAAACATATGGGTTATCAACACTGACACGAGCCTTCTCCCTGTTGGCCTCATTTGTGAGAATGTCTAAAGAGTCTTTCATGTTCTGGGTAAGAAGGACCGTGACACCGCTGTCTCGTTTGCCACGTATGTAGATCAATGACAGTTGATCTATAGCAACTTGTTCAGAAAGTGACAAGGAGTCGAGAACTTCACTATGCTCACTTCTCCCATGAACTGTTTTTGTCTCGTACGTCTGAACTTTAAGGAACTGCATTTCAGCTGGTCTGTGACGATTATATAAGACAACTTGAGTTAGAGCACATTTTGCAAGGTCTGCAAATGAATTCTCATTGATTCCTTCATGTGCGATTCTCGCTTTCACACATTTTTCTGTTTCTTCGATATGATTGTTCAGTTTCATTATGTCTTTTGTGAGAGGGAGTCGATGTGGATTCATCCATTTTTCATTTGAAACCTGGCAGAGTGCATGAGACGATACTCTCGGCCCCCAATCAAGACTCATTAGTTTTTTGAAGCCTTAAGCATGTTTGTTTTCTATGCCTTCCTTTAAACTCTACGCATCCAGTAGGTCTGCAACTCTATTTAAACAATGGCCTAATTTGCGGGCAAGAGATAGAGTTCCGTAGTTTCCAGTAACTTTGTCAAAAGAACAGCATTTGTATGCTGCACAGACCACTATATCAAAGTTTTCTGGATTAATCAGATCCTTCGCTGTTTGGATGCATGGATCTAGTGAATGTTTATCAGCTAGTAGGCGAGACACCTCCCTCATCTTCTGGGAGACATATTGTTTGTGATTGTCTCTGTGGCCTGCTGAGTTCAAGTAATACTCACCAAGTTTGATTATTATTTGATCATTTCTAGCAATTAGAGTGAGGTTGTCATTTTTCATTCCTAGGAAAACTCTCTTCAGTTTTTCTGTTACTGCTCCCTTTATGGGCATCAGTGCTGCTCCTGATCGTTGATGATTTTTATGTTTTTTTTATTTTCTTTTGCACTTATTGGCATGTCTGTGATAGAGCTGCCTTTTTGTAGAGGCCCTTGCAGCCTGAGCAGAAAATGAAGGTACTCATATTTTCTTTTGTACCAAATTTTGGTTGCTTATGTACTACCAACGGGCCCTCTTTTGATCCTTGTAGGACCTGGCTGTTGTGCTCATAGTCACTGGCCTTCCTTAATTTGCCTTTAAGGCTTTTCCGCTCTACAATTCCTTTAGGTATTCACATGATCATACAAACCTCATATTCACTGCTGTGCATTACAGACCAGGGATCCACCAATTTGTTGTACCCTTTATTACAAAAGATGCAATAATGTACCTTGTCCCACACTCTTTCTCCCTTTTTGGCTGTTGCCTTTGATGAGCCAATCCAAACTGTATGTGTGTTAAATGTGTCTTGTTGATTGGTTGGCCCTCTGTCAGAGGTTGAGTCAGGTCCCAGTGTCCTGAGGCTCTTTTTGCACATACCTGGAAGATCATCACACTCTGAATCGGCATAGCTTTCTGGTTCCCATTCACTGCCCGATGTCCCATAATACGGACTATCACTACAACTTGAGGTCCTTTTTGTGTCTGGTCCCTCCTTACAGCCTTGTTCAGTGTCATGCTTGTTGCGTTTTGCCTTTGAAATTCCTGGAAGAGGATCAGCAGATTCTGAATAATCAGAGCAGCTTCCTACTTCCACCTCACTACCCGAGTCATTAATACCCAGGGTCCTTTTTACCTACTGGAAAAAAATGAAACAAAGGAAACCAAAACGCATGTAAGAAACACAGTTCGTTGGAACATTGAACTGTCTGTTTACGCCGCCCTAACGGTATGGCGTGGGTGCATTCTGTGTATCAATAGCATATGCTTTGCACACAAACCACTGCACATTGCACTCTCCCCAGTGTCATCCTGTTTAGGCAGGGCCCTTCAACAGATCGATTTACACAGTTTTATTGATAAATTCAGGTCTTAGAGTGGAATTGAGAACAAATCATTTTGTAGGTTATTTAAGGTATTCATTCATATTATTCTGCAATGGAAGTAAAACAAAAAATATGTTCTCCCAAAACTATACATGAGCTTTAAGACCATGGATCTACTAGGAGGATAGGTAACTCACGCGTAATACATTCAAACATCTTTATGGATACAAAAGCATACCAATCATTGACAAAGCATTCCACATTGCTGTGATGTTCCATGCTCGGCGCCGACACTAAACCGACATCAAATTTGAACGAAATATCATTATTTGTAATTTTTGTCTCTAGAAGCTTTATTTCTGAATAATTTCTTTTGTGAATTTCAAGTTAGTTATAGACTTTAAAACGAAAACACCCTTAGCTTTTTCCATTTTAATAGAATAAAAAGAAATTGAACTTACTCATTATCAACAGTATACCTTTATGTGTATATTTTGCCTAATCTCTGCGTGCACTTTCGTGCATCTGAAATAATTGACTTTTAATACTACTCGTTTCATGGTTATTTCTCCTCGCTGGTACCCGTTATGCCCACACAATGTACCAATGCCATTATTAGGAACTAGACATGCCAAATTAGAACCTGAATTTCTCTTGCTCTTCCCGATAAATCGTCTCTAAATAAAAATGTTGTTATTGTTGAAACACCTGAAAGGCATTGTTGAAACACCTCTTTAAAACACAATTCTTCAAAGGAAAATAGTATGTTGGCTCCGAGGATAGAACCTCTGATCTATTATAGTTACTTAATGTTAAGACCAAAGTACATTATTACCCCGGTCATTGGATTCATTTTTCGATCCCGCACTTTACAGTGCACAATCTCCTCTCATAATGGAAAAAACTTGTATAAAATTTGCAACACTTCAGGACAACTAGAAGTATATAAAAAATTAGTGGGATCAAAGAAATGTTAACTAAAACTTAAAAGATTGATCCCATTGGAAAATTCATAACGTGATGTGTACTTCTTTTGTTCATATTTGTATGTGTTTTTTTGTCTGTGCTTATTTCAGATCGTGTTTATTTGTCATTGATTCATTATGTGTATTGTAATCTGGTGGCCCCTTTTTATAAGCTCTGCTTTCTCTGGGGTCACCAAACCATCATTGTATTTCTTTGTAAAAATGTAATTTTAACTGTAATTTGTATATTGATGATGGTTGAAATAAATGAATTGAATTTAATTGAATTGAATTAAGACAGTTTAATCATAATATAAATTTTTGGATACTACAAACAACAATTGATGATGACCTGCTGGGAAAAGTGCAGTATAAATTATTATTCACAATGTGCACATTAGGAAAAGAATTTTTTGTGGTATCAACCTTGCATTCACCCATGTTGCTAAGTTGGGCATTCAGTAGCCAAGTACTAATACATATCAAAGAATAAATGTACAACTGTAGACCAGGGATTCCTAGGGATTTACTGTTACAAATTAATCAATATACAAATTCTCTATTTCTATCCTTACTTTTCAACAAAGTTTGTGTTCCATCCACTGTCAGTCTAGGTTAGGTTTTCAGTGTATGAACTCTCAAAACTATAGGCTCCAGCTTGGGGAAACCACATTACTAGACCAAACTATTTTTTATCAGGGTTTCAGTGTTTTAATGTTTAATGTAGTTAAAGACAGGATGCAGGAATACAAGCCGGTCAACCAGGTGTAAATCTTTTTCTTGAAGCAAGAGAGAAGAAACCTTTATAATTTTTTTTTTTTTAAGAGTTTATGTAGCTCAGAATAACTCTCTTTATGTAATTGTTGGAGACACAGATCCGTATAGCTTTTTTTCAATTTCTTTCCAACTTATTAATGAAATATAAATGTACACATTTGTTTACAACTATTGTTTATCATTGAATATAAATGTACAGATTTGTTAATATTGTTTACCTTTTATCTCTGTCCTTTAACTTTTGTTCATTCAATTGTATACTTTGTAGTAGTTTGTGCAATTGTCAGCTTCTATCAATTACAATTTACATGTGTTATTTTCAGATAAGGGAAGACACATAGTCCCATATTCTGCTATGAAGACTGAGTTTGTATGCCTCGCAAGTTCGTTAAAGCTATTGTGCAATGCACTGCTATCCTTTTGTCTGATGAAGATCACACAATAGATCTGTACAAACTTGCGACGCCTGCAAACTCAGTCTTCATAGCAGAATATGGGCCATAGTGTTCATATGAGCTGTAGTAACACTTTCTTTAATGCATGAATGTTAAATTATTGAAAGTAATGTGCACATGTTTTATAAACCTTCATATACATGTACCTGAGTGTAAAGAAGTTTATTCATGGTTTATATAATTATATTCCATGTTAATGTATTTCCAAAGTTCACAAATATTTGTTCATTTGCTTTTTAATTAATAAATTTGTACCTAAACCTATATCAAAACTAGAGGGGCCGTCAAAGGCGGCATACCCACGCCTTGGTGGCGCTACAGAGTAGTTGTAATACTATACTATAGGGTCAAAACTGAAATCTACAAAGAATCTGCAGGGATCAACCATCCATCACCTAAATCTAATCGATTCTTTCCTTTCACTATCAAAACAATCCCTGAAAATTTGGTGCAAATCCGTTCACCCGTTCTCTAGTTATCTTGTACACAAACAAACAAACATACGGAACCCTTTACAATACCCTGCCGAATTCATCGGCGTGGTAGCGTCGCCGCGCTCGGCTCGCACTCAGCTGAGCTGATGCAGTAATTCGCTCACCCATTTCACAATGCATTATGTAGACTCTATGTAGGAAAGCCGAATTTACGTAAATTTTTACCTTTTTTCATGATTAAACACGAATACTGATACCCGATGACTCTTTTTGCATAGATAGTTGTTGAACATGACTTTGCAATGGTTTTTGCATGTCTATCGTAGTTATAAAGTCCCTTTTAGGCGCGTGTGGTGATGATTTCGATTTTACCTGAATGCGCGTGTGATTGCAAGTTCGATATGTACACAAAGAGCGTCGATGTACAAAGATTCATTACCTTGCATTCGTCGTATGGATGGTTTCTCGCACACGACATACATAGATTGCGAGTGCAGGCTTGGGCCACGGCAAAATCTTGTCGATCCTCACCGCGTGATGCTTCCGTGCATGCGAGTTCTGTGCATGATGGCTAGAGTAGTTGTAATACTATAATATGGGGTCAAAACTGAAATCTACAAAGAATCTGCAGGGATCAACCAATCATCACCAAAATCTAATCGATTCTTTCCTTTCACTATCCAAACAATCCCTGAAAATTTGGTGCAAATCCGTTCACCCGTTCTCTAGTTATCTTGTACACAAACAAACAAACAAACAAACAAACAAAAAAACAAACAAACAAACAAACAGACATACGGAACCCTTTACAATACCCTGCCGATTTCATCGGCGTGGGTAACGAGTGATACCACTCAAAAGGTACTAAGACAAAAGAAAAGTGTATTAATCTGTACACTACTTTAGTTTCAGTTCAGTTCATTTCATATTTCACTCAAGATATAATACAAAATAAAGGCCTATATATATATATATAATATATAGCAACACAAATTACATTCATCATATGAAGCACAAGGCAAAACAAAAATATTAAGTTAATATATGGGGGAATCTCTTTTCTTTTCTTTTTTCTTTTTTTTTTAAGGGTAGGCATGTACAATGAAGAAGATAATAAGTATTACATATTGACCTGGAATGGTTCCTTGTAAATATATATATATTGAAGAAAAAAAAAGTTTATATATTTGTAATAAATATGATCTTGACTAGAAGGACATACTTGTTTTCAATTTTGTTATCATTGTTTTCATGCGTAAAATGCTACAAATAGACCAGTTTACTAACTATTCATATTTGATGCATACTTCTTCCTGATGACATACTAACAAGGTATTCAAACAACCTGTTATAAAATATTGACCTACAATACATGGAATGAAGTTTGCATAATTATGTTAGTTCTTGTGGCAAGCCTCTGGAAAGCTCTTAGGTTTTCAAGAACAACCTCTGTATAAAAAGTATGCATACAATTTTAATATGTTATTAAACTGGTCTCTTACTCAAAAGTCAATGCAGAGGTTAATGTAAATGCTGCATGGTTAGTATGTCCTTAACCAAGGAATTTAATCTAAAGTTATTCTCTCTGGTACAGTCATCACCTCATGCGGTAGGCCTAACGATAGAGAAGAGACATGATGTGAGAGAACTTACATTTAGAGTAAACGAAGGTAAAGAGAGTGAGCGGAGGAAGGACATCTTGAAACTGAGCAGCAGCAGATCCAGGGTTTGATTATAGGGTGGATTGGAAGGGGAGGGGGTGTTGGGTGCAAAAGTGAAATTAAAAAGTAAAAAAAAATAGATGCACAGCTATACACTCGATTCCTGCAACAATCACTATTCCCCCCCCCCCCCCGGCCTGCCATTGCTGAGAGATGTGAGCGTTAGCAATTGAAAAGAGAGAGACGCAGATAGTTTTATGTAATGCATATTACCAACTCTTTGGAACCCCATCCACACGTAATTGAATGGTACAGGATTAATTGATTAAAACTATTAACAAAACATTTGCCTGTCTTTAGGGTTACAAGCATATGCCAATATATAGTCTGTGTCAAAAAAAATGGTACAGTCGAAAAAAAAAATATTTAGGTGTGAAATATTTTCAAATAATGTGTGCATGTGGTACCAAAATAAAGCCTAAAGATTTTCCCTGCTGATGTGCTTTGTTTTGTATAATTTGCTTTCGTAAAACCATGGATATATAAGAGAGATGGTAAAACAAAAGTTATGCTAAATTTTGTGCGACGAGGAACAAATTGAAATTGAGCACTTCATGGCTATTATGCGAAACCTATAAACAAAGGCATGGGACGGCTTGCGAAAAATGGATTTTTATTGATTGTGGAAAACTAGTCATATCTCAAAAACTCCAACACCAAATTCGATGAAAAAAATTGCAGAAAAAAGTCTGATTTTCCTGATTTACAAAAAAATCAAACAATATCAGGTTGTGCTTAATATTCATACTATAAAAAAATGTTTTTCACTTGTACAATTTTATTTGACACAGACTGTAGAATGTTGATATTTCACCCGAACCAATTTTTCAAATGGATTATTCCAATGAGCTAAAATAATATCCATCATGCACCTTCATCTTCTTGGTCATCATCATCATCATCACCATCATCATCATCACCATCATCATCTTCATCACCATCATCACCATCATCACCACCACCATTATTATTATTATCATCATTCATTAATTTATTTCCAAATTAAAAACATATTACAAAATATTTCGTCTTCTTAGTACATAATAATTTAGGCGGGAATATATAAGGCACAAAGAAGGCTTGTTAAATATAATTTCTTTGTATCTTAAATATACAAATTATTAAATCAACATTATGCTATCATTATCATCATAATCAGTATTCATGAGTAGAAGGTGATTCTGTCCAGACCTCAGGGGGCGTTTCATCAAAGGACCTGTCGAACGTTTTATCTGACAAACGGTTATAAGCTACTGAAATGCATGCATCTGATTGGCTGAGAGCAAATTTGTCGGATAAAACGTCTGACAAGTCTTTTGAAAAATGCTCCCTTGATCGCACCTACGTTAAGTAGTTTGAGCCTAAAATCCTCGTATGCATGGTAGGTGGAGCTCAGATTAAGGGATAGTCCGAACCATACCAAACACTTTAATACAGAAATCATTATAGGGTCCAGGAGGGGTGCATTGGACGCGCCCCCCATAATTTGAAATCCACTCATTAACAATTTGAAAATCCTGGATCCGCCACTGCAAAAATGGTACCTATATAGTGCGTCCCAAAAAAAGGAAACCCAACTTTGAGAGCCTCGTGTTAAAATTTTATAGCTTATGTAAACTTGATATTTATTTCATGATAAAGAGTAACTCATTGTCCATTTAATTATACCAAACTTATACCGGTGTTGTGATGGATGGCTGAGCACTTGGGCTTTAAAAAACAAGCATCAAAATTCAAATGTTCCGAGTTTGAGGAAAAGCAGCCCTTGTATTTCAAAAGACCAAGAAATCCATTGTCCCTTAGGCCATGAATGGACTTAGGAAGGCTGACCTCACACAAAGAACGAATGATCAGAAAGCCATGATTGCTTTTGATAAAATTTTGTCAGTCACCCTTGACACTACAAGTATGACTTTTGTATCACTGGGTAGAATATGAGTTACTCTTTGATATGATTTTAAAAAATAACAAAAATACACTTAAGTAATACAATTTTATTACTAGGCTCTCAAAATTGGGTTTACTTTTATCTGGGACGCACTATATAAACCCCTCAAAAAATGTCTTGCAATTCAACTTTGAGCCCTCATATCTTTTTATTTGATTGTTTATGATGGTTAAATTTGATATCATTGGAAGTTGATTTATCCTTGTCACATTGATAACCCCATTTGTGATGGTTATGTTATGCTTGAATGCACAGTACTCGCAAACTAAGAATGAAAGTCAGAAAAGGAAGTTGCCAAAATGAATGGCTATTGCTTACATCGAGTTCTTAACTGTATAAAGGTTTTTGTGTTTCTTTGTGTTTGTTTGGTTTGTGTGCGTTAGGCGCTCAATACAATGTTGGATACTCTTGGTTGAATGTCAAATAATGTTCCAGGTAATTTAAGGTAGTATTTGTTGTTAATTTGTTTGTAAAAAGAACTGTTTTAATAACCAGCGAGTGGTTTGAGCTTACTTGTGTATTGGTTACATACAGGTTATTGCAAGTTTCCAGCATAACAAATCCGCTACTCATCTCTTTTTCATCCATCTCCAACAAACAAAGCAAGCAGTATCAAAACAAACTTTTTTTTGTCCATTTCAGCACACAATCGTTCTCTGTTCTTGAACCGTATCTCACATTTGATAAGCGCGCCATCCTAGCTTTATCAAACGACTACTCTGAAAAATAAGCACTGCCAAGCAAAAAGCTTGGGCAAGGCAACTTTCTTCTTCAAACATAAGTGAAAACATTGAGGAATAATGCATGACCCATTTATGATACTCAATAGAAACTCTGCCTTTCAACAATAGCCATTCATTTGGCAACTTTCCACTTCTGACTTTGATTTGTATTCGGGAATACTGTGCATTCAAGCATTGCACATACCTTTACAAATGGGGTATCAGTGTAAAGAGGAATAAATGAACTTTCCAAAGGTATAAAATTAATGAATTATAGACAATTAACAAAAAAGATACGAGGACTCAAAGTTGAATTGCAAGACATTTTTTGAGGGGTTTAGAAGCTTTCAAGGCGCTTGTGGTAATACTATTTTTAAAATGTTGTACAGGTTGAACAATAATTATCAGAACTAAATAAGCCACCATTGGTAAAAGAGAAAAATATAGAGATATATTCATTATTGTTCGTTTGGAGGACTATGTCATGTAAAATTAAAGAGTAAAACAAAACAAAATCATTTTAAAAATAAACAACAAACAAACAAAAACAGTAAATTTCAGAATCTTTCAATTTTCATTTCCGGGAAAAGAGAACACTTTATTTAAATCAGTGACTCTCCATGAATTCGTAGAATTACAATATTACATATTATTGTACAGTAAATATTTACATTATTTACATTCTGAAATTAATTACATATGAATAAAAAAAGAAATTATGCTGATGTGCACAATGAATTATACTCTAACCGAGCTGGAGCTCTCCTTTTCCTCCCAGATCTTCTCAAGGGAAGGGATCCTTGAAGAAAAAGAAAAAGAACAGTTGTTCAGAGCAGTAATGCGACAAGATTGCAATCTATTGCAGCCTTGTATATACCATGCATCACGCATTATGCATTGGACATGGGTATGGACCTGTATGCGCTGGCATAGAGCGAACACGAATCTATCATGGAGATAATAGTGTGAGATCCTATGTAGTTTCGTCACGGTTTGTGACCATAATGGTAACTTAAATTAAAATGATAAAATGGAGATGCGCCATCCATCTTCAAGGCCTACTGACGGTCTTAAAATAGGGGAAGAGAAATTAAAGAGAAATCAATAAAAAGGGAGCTTTAAAAAAGAAAGAATAACAGCAATGTCAAAAACACAAGGAATAAGGGCCTTTACAAATAAAAATATAGATTTTGCCCCCCCCCCTCCATCCTGAAAACATTTCGTCTAAGATCCAGTTTGGCTAGTAACCGTTTAGTGTAATAGCCTTTTGGTCGAACAGCCATTATCATGTTGGTTAAGACAGTTATCAGTTTGTCTTTCTCCAGTTCGTCTGATGATAATTAATTTTAATCCCATAATAACCCCTTGGTCCAAATAGCGGTTGGCCTAATTGCCGTTTGATCGATTGTCTGACCGTCATTTCGTCTAAGAGATCTACCGATACAACGCTCTCTTATAAATTAGTTGAAATAGAGATAGACAAACTATGAAAACACAACATAGGCCTAATAAATAAGATCAAAAGAAATCTCATCTTACTTCCGGAACATCATCAGTTGGTGGGTTGGCGGGAATTTGTATGACTTCCATTCTCTCTTGACCATCTGCATAAAAAAAAAGTGGATTTGGATCCATGGGTTATTTGAAATAACGTGTGGTAGTAGTAGTAGTAGTAGTAGTAATGGTTTATTCAAATAAAAATTCAATTGCAGCCACATGGCCGGATTGTAGAATTTTTTACATAGGTAAAATATACATTGCATTCATTTGCGACAGGAAAGGTCATAAAATATATCACAATTTTCCTTAAGTTAAACAACTCATACTGTACATGTTATAATAATAATAATAATTAAGTGTCGAGTCGGAATTATCTAGTGATTAGGATATATATAGTATATATTGTACGTAAGAAATTAAGGTGTAGAGTAAGAATATTACGCAATTTCAATTTAAGCAGAGATGGAGGAAGAGGTGAAGAAAAGTGAGCAGCTGTTATATGTTTAGATATGTCTGGTGGAGTGCCCCGCCGACTGCTCTGTAATGCTGGCTGGGTTATCGATGCCGCGATTTATTGACCAGATCTATTAATGCCCTAATTATTATATGATTTGGCTTATTTGCAATTTGGTATTGGGTCTCTTTTTGTGGGCTATACATGATGGTGATATTATAGTTGTTTATTTGGTGGGGTTTTCTTCAAAGAGCACAATAGGTCCCATTTATGGTGCAAATTTCCTGTTTGGAGTCAAGTTGTATTCAGCGTAAAGAAGACTGGAATCACATAATGGTTCTGAATTTAAATAAGTTTGGTTGTGTATTGTAGAAGAAGCCTTTGTGTTTCGAATTTTTCATATCGCAAAATTGTGCAGTGTTTCAAAAGGCACAGAGGCCACATTAAAAAAGTTTCAGCGTAAATGTCCGGGCGCTTAGTTTTAATATGAACGCCGACAGGTATAACTTTGTGTATGACTTGACAAAGTATTATGGAAGTTAATCAATAAGTTTTTCTTATTATTTTTATGCGTATTAATATTTCAGAGCAGGAATAGCCGCATGTAAACGACAAGTTGTTGGCCATGGGCCGGGCTGCAAACACATACAACTAAAGAAATGAAATAGGCAACTTTCAGATGTAGTCATTGACATAGGCATTAAAACAACAATAAAAAGTATTGAGATAGTAGTATTATAAAATCAGAGTAAAAATATGCAGGTCACTCAGCAATAGTAATATTGAAAGTATGGGAAAAGACTATTGCAGAATTGAGTTTATTGTAAGAGGATTAAATGTATCTCGTAGAAACCAGAAATTTAGGAGAGTTTGTGAGTAAGAGAACAAAGAATTAAAAACGTATAAGGCTGATTGCATTATTTCAATTTATCGTACATGTGTGTCTACGTGTGTGAGTGGCTAGTGTTGGAGGTTGTTGCTCGGGCAGTGATCAGTGAGGGTGAATTTTCTCTGTTTTGGGGAACAACCACCTTACAGATGTGTTTCTTTAGTGGGGCAGTTTGAAATTGGTTTTAGGGTGTGTTTAGTTTTTCCGCAATGTGTCAAAGGGAAGGGTGTTCCAATAGTTAGAGTGGCTCATAGGGTTCGTCTTAAAGTCGTGGGTGTGCAATAATCATAATGCATGTAGTTTTTCTTGTCATAGGCTGTTGATTCGTTCAAAATATTCTTGTTGGTACATTTTTTGAACTATCAGGATTTTGGATTTGTACTGTTGCCGGGTATGTATATGTGTGAGTTGTGTGGAGATCTGTGCTTTATAAAATTTTATTACGCTTTGCAATTTGATCTGCTGCACTATCAATTATGTCAATTAAAAAAAAAAACATCGAAGTAATGCACCTGTTTGTTTAAAAAGTCAGTCCCACTGTCAAGCGAGTAAATAGTTCATAGTCAGTTGACGGTCAAGCTCCGCGTCTACATCACAGAATTATTAAGCTATAATACAAAGTCAATCACAACGGGTTGGAAGCACATTTGTGGGCAGTTCAAGGGGATTTCTTTGCTTTTACTGGACCCCTCCATCTGGTCAAAAACAAAAGTAACATAGGTGGATCGAGCATTTCGCTTGTGGCTGCTCCTAAAACTCTGGGAATATGTTACGCGTCTTGAGGTCAGGAAAAGCAACATCAGTTAATGGCTTCAATGTAAACACTTAAAACACATCTATTTGTAATTAATAACGAAAGACATCAAGATAGCTCGTTGATAGCGCAGTAGAATATATACTTATTGGTGAATCAAGTTTCGTGCGCTCTAGTGAGAATATAGGCTATTAATTATTATTATGTATTATATGGTAGATGGAGTGTACATATGTGCAAAATTTAACAATCATTCCTGGGGCAGCTCGCTCTTTGTTAATTTTGCTAATTGTTGTTCTATGAATGATATCTAGTTTCCGGCCACAATTTCACCAACAGTATAAGGGCAGTTGCCAAGGGTAACGGAGCGACACTTCAAAGCAGACATTTCAGCATTACCAACAGTTTATATCCAGTACTGTTTAATCTTTTATGTACAAAGAAATGGTTCATCACAAGAAGGCTGATGGTACCCTCTTTATGCAAATGGATTTTTTGTTTTTTTTATAGTGACGCTCTAATTAATGAGATATGAAATATTCATAATTAGTGGTTAAGGAGTGACGGCAAAATGGACATGCACATTTGAGCAGAAAACATTTTGTTTCTGTTATTAAAACTCTGTGAAATTGTAAGATGGCTTATCACAATTTGTTGAGTTATTGATTGGAATTCTAATGTTATTGCTAGTTTATAGACATATGCCAGCCTTTCGCATAAAAAAATTGGGTGAGATATTGTTGTTAATTAAAGAATTAAAGAGCTTGAACCCAGCTGTAACGGTTACGGAGTGGACAGCTGGTTTCGACGCGGTCTTTTTCTGTTGAGGCGAAACTGCAGTTATAAACTGTGAAAGCAATATTGAAATACCAAAAGTTTGTTGGAGTTGTCCATGAATTAATTGGAGCATGGTGATGGAGGATGAGTTTCAATATAAATATTTGAGGTGGAGTAAAGATATAGAGAATAAGAGGCATTGTGAACGAGCCCCATAGTAGTCCCTAGGTGATGGTGCACGATTTTGGGTTTGGAGGTCAAGTTTATGATCAGATACGCGCAAAGAATTATTGAATGCGGGCAAATTTTTTAAACTTAAAATGATTGGTTGTATTGTAAACAAGCCTTTGTGGTAATTTCAGATCCTAATTTGCATTATCAAACGCACAGCTCGCATGTCCTGGTTTTGGCTTGGAATTGCTCCAGCAACTTATATATATGGAAATTAGAATTTAAGTTTTTTCAAGTTTTCAAGATTAATTGTCACAAATACGTTTTTAAAACGAGGCTCTCAAAGGTTGGTGTTTAAACAGTCCTTCTGGTGCGATCGTACGCTTAATGCATTTTTTTGAAGAAGCCATCAGGGCAGGCGTTTGAACTTGAGCATCGTCTCCCATTGGTTTTGATCAAGTTCCTTCAGAACATCTCTGGTTTCAAGCTACTAATATCTCCAAGGCAGCTCTTCTTGTCAAATGGCGGCATGTCCTGGTAGAGTTTAAGGAAAACAAATGTAAGTACACGACTAATGTTTGAAAGTGATGAGCAAGTTATAACAGGGGTTTCAAAAAATTATACGCGCATAGTACATGTTTCATTTACTTGGTTTAAAAAATTTAGCACATATAGCCCTGTTAAATTAGATTTTATTTAGCTTTGATGAAATTGTGTTATGCTGTTTTCTTGTGTCTACTTAATGATTTAGATGAAGGATTGACACTCAATGCACTAACTTGTTTGAATATAATCAAACTAGTGCCTTCTCTGACACTTTAGTCTCATGCATGCTGAAAATAGTAACAAATTTCCGCTTAATTTGTACCCTTTCGAAATGGCTAATTTCAATTACTATATTTGTTCAGTTTAATGGGCAGCTTGAACATTTTGGCTTAAAAATCCTACTTAATTTATAAAACTATTATGTGTAAACTATAAGGGTGGAACTGAGAGGGAAAAACTCACGCAATTTTTTTAGCAGTTTTCCCTGAATTTCTGCCCTGCCATTTTTGTATGGTGGCAATTAGGTAGAAAAATGAAATGGAAATAAGAGATAGAATGCTGCGATATATTATTAGCGATCGGTACAAACGATCGTGCGAGAGGTGTGTTGATGGTAAACATGACGGTAAATAACAAAGTGTTAACCTACCTTCCACACGTTGTACTTAAATACAGAATCGTATAGAATTATTTTGTAGATTTAACAAATTTAAAAAACTGTCCATCTTTAATGTAAATTTAGTAGATGGAAACGGGCAGATGGCGTACACGATAATATCTCTTGATACAGGGTAGCAAAATATTTCGATGTGATTATTTTAAATATTTGGCGACGAGTTGAAACATAGGTGAAATCCTCCTAACTATAACTTACGGCTTTGTCCGTTTCGATGCGGTATGCTATGGGTCCCAATCGCGGTGAAAGCGATCGAGGCTAGCGGCTAGAGAGCGACAAATATCCGTAGTGCTCGAGCTTTCGGGCAAAAGAGGGACAACGCATTTTATGTCAGCCATTTTATTGTCTGACGACCTATGTGGTTCTCAGAGTCAGTGACAGAATGTTCATATA
>CALNVZ010000641.1:858421-906826 GCA_940671915.1 Paracentrotus lividus | reverse complement strand
TAAAGGTTGTAAAATAGAAATAAATACATAAGTAAATAAGAAGATTTGTAAAAATGAGAAAGGTATAGATTTAAGAAAAATAAAAAAAATAAAAACAAAATAGGAGAGAGAAAAAAAAATTAAGAAATAAAAAAGAGAATGGGAAAAAAATCCGAAGGGAGGGAAGAAAGCATGAAAAAAAGAAGAAAAAGGAATCAGGAAAAATGATATAATATATAAGCTTGGAAAATTCATAGAAATGGAATATATGACACAAATCTGAACTTCATCGTAACAACAAAAGCTCTAGCCCAGCCACATTCATAACAATAAGTGCGTATTTTGCATACAAAAATAACCTAATCCGCATGACAAAAAATGAATAATTCATGAGCTTTCGTGCCCCGGATCGGCGGCATGACTATAGGCCTACTACACGCATATCGCCGCCCTAGAAAGGTATGAATATTCAGTACCATCGCGGATACAAACGCACCGCTTATTGGCTGTTAGTGTTTATGGATGAAAATAGGCCACTCCCCGTTCTTAGCAACCACGCTCCATTGATCTTTATCAAAAACCCTTCGTCCACAGCGTGTGGGCCGGGGTACGGTCCCTTCGTCTCCAACCGGTTAAATGTATGGATTGATGATGGCTACGTCATTAAAGGTATTATAAATTATTCAAAATTGGTACTATGAATTTTTCAAAATTGTCATTAAAATACATATAACTAATTACAATAGGTCCACAAATTCCAAAAATGCTCATAAGAAGTGGTATTATAAACAGAAAACAAGGTGGAGGCCCGAAGTCATTACATGAAATGACTGGACTATTTTGAATTTAACAGATCAATTAGATAAGGTATTGAGCTGCTCCTGAACCGTTTGGTTTTACATTTCAACTGCTCTCTAACATTAGACCTACGAAGTGTTCGAGTGTTTTTGCAAGGAGGGATAAGATAGGACAGTTTATCGTTCGAAATCAACTTTTCGGCAAAGGTCATACACAGTCCCTTCCTTCTGTCAACCAAAGAAGGTAGCTTCATCACATCCAAGGCGTTATTATAAGAGCGATATATGGGTCCTAAGATTATTTTGAGAGTTCTTTTTTGTATTCTTTCAATACGATCAATCTGCTGTTTCGTCAGCCCACCATTCCAAACCGGGGTAGCGTACTCTATTAAGGGTCTTAGAAAACCGATGTAGATTGTGCGGAGGTCTTCAGTAGGCAAACCATGACTTTTCAGAATCCTAATTAGATGTATTCTTCCATTAGCACGTTTTATCATTGAATCTACTTGGTCATTCCACTTTAAATCATTCCGAATATGGACACCTAACAATTTCACCGATTCAGATTGCTTGAGAGGTTGATGGTCTACTTCAAATAGTGGAGATTCGGGGGGCTCTCGCATAAAACATATTTGCATGGTCTCACATTTAGCCGGGTTTAGGGACATACCGTTTGACAAGGACCATTCACTAAGGCGTTGGAGGGTTGTTTCCAACAAAAGTGATTGATCTCCTTCAAATCGTGTGCATATCGTAGTTACGTGACGTAATAACGCGAAATGAGTGTTCGTTCCAAGGCTTCGTTTGTTTGTTGTTGTTTTTTCTGACTCACTCGGTATTGAAAATTTACTGAAAATTTGCCCATTTGCATTTTAAAACAGTGATTTTGTTGTTTTCATCGCATTGCCAATTTAAAGTGTGTAATGATTACTTCAACTTAAACGGCTTTTATTTTGGAACGGCACTATACTCTAAAAACTGAAGTGCTGTTTTTAGCTCTTAATTCAGAGGCTGAAATCAGCACTTTCTAAGAGCTTGCATAGTGACTGCACTCAAAGTTCTGTTTTAGCACTTTTACGTGAGCTGAACTTCAGCAAAAATGGACAAAAACGGCGTGACTTCGATGGGATTCGAACCTGGGTCCCCTGCATGAGAGGCGCTGACGAGCACGTTAGACTAATTCACATCTCACGATCATGACGATTGCTAGCAGATCATTATTGTTGTATGACGAACTTTCTTCAAATTTGCCATAATCATCTACTATGCTGTCATTATTTAAACAAGTTTGGGAGATCTCTGTTGGTCTATTGGTAAAGTCAGCGGTCCTCTTCTATGTCTGGGTGGAACCCAGTTCGAATTCCATACCGACATTGAACATTTTTTTGTTGATAAATTTACACTTGGGCACTTCAGGTGCTGATATAGCACTTCAAGTGCAGTCACTATACGAGCACCCAGGAATTAGCACTTCACTTTTTAGAGTGTACTAACCGTACTGGGAATTGTCTCAAAATTTTATCTTTCCTACCGTATTACATTTGTAATTGCTAGCATTTAGAATAATGAGAAACTGCAAAGGTGTTTCCCAAAGGAGACACTTAACCTCTACAAAAGGCGAATCCAGGCGGGGCGCAGGGACGCGCCCCCGGTTCGGTGTAAAAGTGGCAGAGGTAAAAATGGCGGAGGTAAAAATGGCGGAGGTAAAAATGGCGGAGGTAAAAATGGCAGAGGTAAAAATGGCAGAGGTAAAAATGTGCGGAGGTAAAAATGGCGGAGTAAAAATGGCAGAGGTAAAAATGGCAGAGATAAAATGGCAGAGGTAAAAATGGCTAGAGGTAAAAATGGCGGAGGTAAAAATGCAGAGTAAAAAGTGCAGAAGGTAAAAATGGCAGAGTAAAAAAAGGGCGGAGGTAAAATGGCCAGAGTAAAAATGGCAGAGGTAAAAATGGCAGAGGTAAAAATGGCAGAAGTAAAAATGGCAGAGGTTGCATTTGCGGTTTTATGATCTGACATGCAGGGGCCGCGGCGTACAAAAACGTGAAAATTACCACCTCATTAAATTGTGTGTTTTCATTGCATGTCGGCCCCGCCACTTTCAGACGTTCCGGGATTGAACGGCAGTATAATCTCAAAATGAATTTAAACTTCGATTTAAATTTAGAAGTCGATATTTATCTCATGAATATAAATCCATTTCATGATACGACAAACGAAAAAGACTGCGCCTTTCGATATCAGCATAAAAATAATATGACACTTGTCATATTGACCTTTTATATCTTGTCAGGACTCTTGTTAGTAAAACACTTTAAATGAGCTGATTATAGCCTATTATAATTTGTGTTATTTCATTCATTACAGGCCTATATTGTATTAGTGATTGAGGTAAAATTTGTAAAAAAAAAATAAAAATACTTCAATTTGAAAGTTCATGAGTGATGAATGCATTTTATCCAACAATTTAAAAGTTCTGGTAATTTCTCGGAGTCCTTTAATTGGTCAATCATATGCGTATTGTCATGATTGTGAGGGCATGGCGCCCACCCGCCCCCCCCCCCCCCCCCAGTTACGTGCACAGGGGGCGCGAAAAGAGGAGAACAAGGTTAAAAAAAAAAAAAAAAAAAGTAGCGGGCGCCAGTTGGACTGAAACTAAGGGTCGCTAAATGGTCTTTCAATAATAGGGGCAAAATTGATCTTAAACGTCTACGCCTTCTTGTCTTTATACTTCTAGTATAATTTCGCTCGCGCTTCGCGCTCGTCTATTTTTTCTTGTTACCATGATACTTTATTTGGATTCTGACCTCCAAAACATCAATTTACATTGGTTTGATTTCAACATTACTTGATGGACATGATTAGAAATGAGATACGCATAAAATTGAAATTGAAACCCCAAACGTTAATATACGCCATATCACATCAACCCAATCAATATGACAACTTTGGGAACATGTATTTCACTTGCACTAGTAGTCTATACCTATATTCATATCAAGTTACGTGTCAGTGTATGTTTGGAAAACTCATTCTAACTTGGTGTGCATTATCATTGATAAATGCAGATGAACAACAAAACATTTTTAAACGAAAGTAACTCTTCTTTACTTTTACATCATAATTATTATAAAGGATAAATTACCCCAAATATATTTGTATAACATGCACAGTTAAAAGGCAATAATGTAAAATTATATAACAATCGTTCACTTCGGTATTAACAACATTTCATAGCGGATAGTACAAATGGAAGTCAGTCAATTTAGTATAAGGACCCTTGTTGAGCCCTCAATGTTAAAAATCGCCCACTAATGTAAAATGCCCTCAATGTTCACAACACGTCACCACAATGTAAAATTGCCTCAAATGTCACAACACGTCAACCAGAAATGTAAAAATGCCCTCAAATGTCACAACACGTCAACCACAATGTAAAAATGCCCTCAAATGTCACAACACGTCAACCACAATTAAAAATGGACCACTAATGTCATAACATGTCGACCACAAATGTAAAAAGTTTTCATTTTTAACCACTAATGTCTGAACATGTCAACCCAAATGTAAAAATTCATTCCATGTATCATAATAATGCGGAATGTGAACAAAACATTTTCAATTAATATTACACAACAAAACATCCATAGATACATATGCACACACATGCACACACTCACACACAGGCCACATACATTACACATCACATATACACACACATACACACCCACACGCATAACGTTTAAACGGGGAGTGGTCCATAACAAGATTTACGTGGTAATGTTATCAACTATCTGGCTAGCTTGTGTGTAAAAATCGGCATGATCCAATATCGTATGCGTGATTGAACACACATAAAAAAAGGCACATTTGAAAAGTCACATGAGTCCCTTTTTTAGGATATAAACTGAGCAAAAATGGGTAAATTTCTTATTTGGAGGCATGTTATAAGGTGCTTTTTGTGTTATTTATTATATGAGCAGCCTCATTCCATCAATCTGGACATGTTTTACGGAAAATTTTATGGAAAATGCCATTCCCAATCTTTCACAAATTCAAGCTGAGCCAAAATTATGGCGTTAAACAAAGCAATTTTCCTTGAAAACCATGCCCATCTATGCACATAACTGTCATGACTATGTGAGTAGGAGTCTGAAAATTCGTGCATGAAATCCCTGTGAAGGGGGGGGCAGGGTTGCATGTCCCCGCTCGATTCTACACCTTTCTTCAAGAGCCTATGGGGGAGGGTCGTTTCGCATGAAATGGACGCTTATGCCACACAGGTTGGTAAGCTATACGGCATCAAAACAAAGACTCCATAAATTAACGCAGTATTTGCTTGAGACTAACGAAAGTTACAATTTTGCACCCAAAAAGGAAAAAAGAATGCCCAAAAATAGTGCCAATAATTTTTAGATAATTCCATACCCCGTCTTTTTATCTAATCTCTTGTTTTTATAAAACATAATGAATGAATGAAACATAATACATAATATAGAAAGATTTTTAAAAATCTTCTCATATACATGTATTGCTTAAATCGTAATGAAACATTTTTGTTCCATTTAGCAACATTCCTCATTTTATTATACATGTGCATGAGTTTATACATTTGTGGGGTGACATGTTAAGACATTAGTGGTTAAAATGAAAACTTTTTTACATTTTGTGGTCAACATGTTATTGACATTAGTGGTCATTTTCACATTTATGGTTGACATGTTGTGACATTTGAGGCATTTTACATTTGTGGTTGATGTGTTTTACATTTGAGGGCATTTTTACATTCGTGGTTGATGTGTTGTGACATTTGAGGGCAATTTTTACATTTGGTTGACCGGTGGAGACATTGGGTCATTTGAGGGCATTTTTACATTAGTGGGCGATTTTTACATTTGAGGGCTCAACACCCCTCCAGGCAGTCCAGCATTGATTTTTGAAAATCCCTTCTCATTAGTTTTCTTTTTTAATGTTTTATCCCTTTCCTTTATAGGGAATTTGCCATAATTATAGGCATTTGCTTTGCTATGACATTTGGGTAGCGTAAGACATTCCATTTTACTTCTGTCATTTTTACCGCCGCCATTTTTACCTCTGCCATTTTTACCTCCGCCATTTTTTACCTCTGCCATTTTACCTCTGCCATTACTCGCCTTTTTACCTCTGCCATTTTACCTCTGCCATTTTTTACGCCATTTCCCGCCATTTTTACCTCTGCCATTTTTTAAACCTCTTGCCCCATTTTACCTTCGCCATTTTTACCTCTGCCATTTTTACCTCCGCCATTTTACGCTCCGCATTTTTCCTCATGCCATTTTATGCCTCTGCCATTTTTAGCCTGCCATTTTTACCCATTTCCGTCTGCATTTTACCTCCGCCATTTTACCTCTGCCATTTTTACCTCTGCCATTTTTACCTCCGCCATTTTTACCTCTACCATTTTTGCCTCTGCCATTTTTGCCTCTGCCATTTTTACCTCTGCCATTTTTGCCTCTGCCATTTTTACCTGGCACCGCGCCCCCGTATAATTTGAAAACCACTCATTGACCGTACATGTTAAAATCCGAAAATTTGGGCGGCACCCTCTTACCCAATCCAGAAATCTTGAATCCGCCACTGCTATATAGGTCCAACAACACAGTTATTTGTCTATATTTGGTTAAAGAATTGCTTTACCTTGCTTTTGTTTCATCGTCTCTTTGCTCAATGCCCTTCTGGCTTGTGTTACATTATTTCCAATTTTATGGAACCTCTGTGCTCAAATTAAACAATCAAACATTTATAATAAGCCTTAGACGCCGCTATAACAAAAACAGGAACATCAGATTTTAAAACATTATTATATGATTTGTTAATTTGCCCTCATGTAACTACACTGTCCGTCATAAAGGTGGAATATTTTTTTGCCGCTATAGCGACATGATTTTGCTCTGACTTTAATTTCTTGAATATGTTTGTCCCTGCTTTTACTTTTTGGGACCCTGGCTATATCTTGGACATTCTCCCAACCCTTCACGTGAACCTTTTTCCAAAAAGTTTTGTCAACCCCCGTGATGCCCATTTTCGTCATTTTTTCTCATTTTGGGGCTCCTTTTTGTTTTCCTGGCCGATCAAGCCCACCTTAGTCCTACCCCGAGAAAACTCGACTGAGGTGTACTGTTTTATATTGTTCTTTTAAGTTAAATCTATATTTCTGGGGACAGGCTAAGATCTTTTGTCTAAGGGAGGGGTTGAAGTAAAAATCGAAATTGGTGAAAATTCGGAATATTTTATTCCATCTTTTTACTGAAAACAAAAGAAATGAAAAACCACCTTTAACCCTTAAATATCATAATTTTCCCCTTAAATTTTGTTTAGATTTGATGACAAGGATGTAAATAGTAATTATTGATAACATTTTATTTTGATTTATGTTTGGTTGAGATTTTACAATACAATTTAGGGAAGACAGAAATTTCCATGGTGTAAGAATGAATAAAATAAATGTTGAACCCCAATCAAAATAAATTTTGACCCCTCCTCTAGACAAAAGAGTCGAGCCTGTAACCATAAATCTAGATTTAATTTAAAGAACAATAACAAATTTCCACCTCAGACGTGTTTCCTTGGGGTAGGACTGAGGGGGCCTTGGTGGGTCGCGTGAACAAAAAAGGGCCCCAAAAATAAGAAAAAATGACGAAAATGGCCATTTTCTGGGGGTGAAAAACTTTTTTGAAGAAAAATCCCCGGGAAGGGTTGAGGGAACGTCCAAGATATACCCAGGATCCCAGAAAGTGAAAGCGGTGACAAACACATTCAAGTAATTAATAACGGAGCAACATAATGTCGCTTGTGCCAGAAAAAAATATTCCACCTTTATGACGAACAGTGTAATTTGGAAGTGAAATTGGACTTAATATATGTTTTTTTTTATTTTAATGAATGTATTTCCTCGGTTTGTAATATTGGTCAATCGTCAACTAATTTGATATTCATGGTGATCGTCTGCAGAGGTACCACACCTTTATTCGTCTTCAAGTTTTTTTTTTTATTTTAGTATGTATCTTTTGTTCACGACTGAACATCAAAATGTTTGTTACTCGTTGAAAATTAGATAAATGAAACAAAATTTTAAGCTGCTATTTGTGTGTGGGGGGTGCGTGTGTGTGTGTGTGTGTGTGTGTGTGTGTGTGTGTGAAATGTAGTCATACTACTGGAAATATGTGGTAATATACCACAGTCGTATGGTAATGAATACCACAGGATCAAAATACCACACATTTTTTTTGCATGTGTGTGTGTTTGTGTGTGTGTGTGTGTGTGTGTGTGTGTGTGTGGATGTATGAGCATGAGTGTGACTGTAGCTCTTAAACAATATCTTGGTTTAGTTTCCCTTGTGGTCTCAGGATTCTCTTTTAAGGCCTAGGCCTACTAGTTTTTTACAGGAAGGAACATTAGACGAAATGGGAATTAATTAGACCAAATGGTAATTTGATCAACTGATTGTAGACAAACAACCAAGAGGGATGAGACCAAACGGGCATTTGCCAAAGTGGATTTACACCAAGTGGTAGTTTCCTGCTGAAGTCTAGAAGTCGTGTGGTATTCCTGTGGTATTTTCACGTGGTTTTATGGTAATTAGCTCATTTGCATAAAATAATTTGATATACACAAATCAGTATTTTGTGAAGTTTACCTTACTTAACAGTAATTCACTGCATATTAATGTATTTTCTTTTAGGGAAATGTATTTCCTAAACACAGAGTAACATCAAGAGCGATAATTATGAAATTTGCATCATCATCAAGAAATATAGAAAATAAATAACTGTGACCCAAATGTTTTTGCAAAATATTGGTGTATATATCAACGTGTGGTATTCTTTAGTGTGTGCGGTAATCTTGTGGTAACAGCGTTTGGTAATTATGTGGTACTCCTGTGGTAACGGTGTGTGGTTATTACTTTGTGCGGTAATGGGTGTGGTAAAAATGTCCCAGTTTTACCACAGGATTTGTGTGGTAAAAATGTACCAATTTTACCACAGGATTCGTGTGGTAAAAATGTCCCAATTTTACCAAAGGATTCGTGTGGTAAAATGTCGTGTGGTTATTACCACAGGATTACCACAGGACATTACCACAGGATTACTACAGGAAATTTTTGTAAGGGATATACACATCGCATATAAGAATGCAAACCAAACACACACACACACATACCTCTAGTGCTACGTGAGGTCTAAAAAGACCTTCGATCAAATTATTAGAAGACCCATATATTCTTTGATAGACAGAGACTTAGACCTACTGCTGTTAAACCAAGTCGATATAAACCATCTTATCTCGCAAGCTGTCGCGTCGCTATGTACCACACACATTCGGTGCACATCGTGATTGACCCATAGAATTACCACGTAATGGGGCAAGACCAGTGGGGGAAGATTCGCTAAACATTGTGTCAAGTCCAGCTCGCACGTGCTCGACGGCTCGACCTTTGAACAGAATAATGATTTGATTTGCTCTTTCCCCAGCAATTACAATAAGTTCTAGTTTTTCCTGCGTATTTCTTTGGTGTTGCTTTATTTTTATGTACTCTATTGTTGGGGGCTATTTGGTAAGGGGACGATGAGAACATCTGGTTCTGTTGGTTTGAATTTGACCTATAGTGGCTACATATATTAGCAAGGAATAACTTTAAGGTTAAAGTCGTGCATTTCATATACCTTCAGTATGGATATGCTTCAAAGCCGGCTCGGAGTGACGAGTCTGGATAAACGGCCATAACAATGCACTGGGCTCAGAAATGAATAATCGTCGGGAAGAGCACTGTGTACACTGAATTTATGTCTCTGTCGGACTGGACCTTTTTCTGAGAAAAACAGCAAGATACCTCGGCTAGAAGCTGCATTGCTCCCGGCAGATTCCTAAGGTGTTTATTTAAATTTCCACTTCTGCTTTAATTTGTTTTTGTTTTTTTTTATTATTATATTTTATTTATTTATTTTTTTGCTATTTTTTTTTCTTCAGTAATCTCATTTTGACCTTCCATGCCTCTTCATATTGGCCAGTATAGTTTAACTGCTCATCGTCGTTTTGTCGACTTCAGAATTGATCCTGACTATTCTTTTGTCTGATTCGCCCTGTATGAGCCATATGCGAAATTTAACAAAAATGCAATCAGTGGGGCCTCTTATTCAACACAAAAGCCTTGCTCAATAAAGCGAGTGGAAAAGAAAATATATTCATGTAACCTGATTTTTTTAAAAGACCTTTCTGACAATTTTGCCTGCAGGTCAATATTTTCGAGAAAAAAAGTAACTTCGCCTCCTTTCAAATTGCTGTTAACACTTGAATAACCATCCATCAAATTTGAGTCTGGTACATCAGGGTGTTTATTGAGTTTTAAGTCTATTATAGGTGTCAATGGAGTATCAAGTTCAGGTGGATTCGTTTTAAATTCAGACGCGCTGCCCTAGGATTTTGAACTCGGAATACAAAAATTGTCTTGCAATCGACTTTATCTCTTTATCATATCGTGTCACGGATGCTCAAACTTTTTACTTAGAAAAAATGTCAGGTCATAAAAATCAAACTGTTGCATTTCTTCATAAAAGTTTAAGACAAAATTCTACTGGACACAAATATGTACTTTACTAGAGCATAGCGTGAGCACGTCCGAAATAATTGTTTCAAAGCAAAGATACAGGCCTGTACGTCCCATCTTGATTCAAGTCGATCACCCCTTACCGAAGATACAGGCCTGTACATCCCATCTTGATTCAAGTCGATCACCCCTTACCGAAGATACAGGCCTGAACATCCCATCTTGATTCAAGTCGATCACCCCTTACCGAAGATACAGGCCTGTACATCCCATTTTGATTCAAGTCGATCACCCCTTACCAAAGTTGAACGAAATAGTAGTTAATTATCCCTGATCCTACCTAATTAGACAAAATGAAGAGCAAAATGTATCCGTCATTGATACTTGTTAATGTCAATGTAGATTCAAAGGCTACTTGAAGGGGTATAACATTTTCATTTTAAGATTTGACAGAGAAAGATGACAATGACAAAAAAATATGTAACATGAAATACTCAAATTTGATCTAAATTTATTTTTTTTCTTTTTGTTGTAGCTATCAGAATAGGACCGTTCTGAAAGCTAGAGTTTATACTATAAGAACCATTAGATTCTCGGTGTAACGAATAATCAACTTGTTTACACCATATCGAATAACTAATTTCAACCAGTTTATGTCAATCACAATTAATACGGCCATACCTAACTTAACACACAAACGTATAACAAATTAGTAAAACCGAGAATTGATAAAGTCGTAAACTCTCCGAAGCACAAATAGCCTGTAACAATAGGTTTCAAAATTGTCGTCTGCCGGACCAAAACAAAATAATAACAGGACATTAAGTTGTCAGAGAATTTACCAGAAGGCGTATTCAGGCATTTAATTAAGATGTATGTCTTACGTTTTTTTTAAAATGGGTGTGTCAAAAATATGGAAAATATCGGCCACTGAGCCCCCTATAAAAACACACCCCCCTCTGTGAATCATGTTCATATCTTTGCGCTGTCCCATTATCTCTGACACCACAGCCCAGAAGAATATTCACTAATAGAAACAATTACCAAAATGACACAGGATTTTAATTATCAACTCGTGAATTTTGTGAAAAGGTAACCTTCATGCTGGCCATGTTCAGCATGACTACTTCTTTTTCGGAACCTTCTCCAGCCTTTGATTAATGTATCATAATTCTATATTTACCAAAAAAAAAAATAAATAAAAATCACGCAATAAGAATTTGAGGGACACACAAATACGGTACATGCATGGGTGCTCCTAAGTCAAAAGACCGCGACTATACAAACGAAAAGGGATTTAAAAATCCTGTCTGGCTTTTTCTTTACTTTTCCCTTTCAAATGTATCGATAATAAAGCATATCTATTCTTCTTTAAGTTAGGTCTAATATCAATAGCCCTAGATAATTTTTCTTGTCAGAGTCGATGCTCTAGTTCCTACGTCATGTACCTAAGAACTGTTGTTACCACTTAATTAGGTATCTACAAGCAGTCTCTGCCTATTTCTTTTAATATTCTAATAGTTATAACTGTTGGAGCGTATTTTGTGAGAGCATATCCTACACGTTTGCTTCTGCGTAAGCCTATACCTGTAATAAAAAGACCCCAATCAAACACACACACACACACACACACACATGAATGTTTAATGACTGATTATCAATTTGTACATACTCATGTTTGTATTTTCAAAAAAATCCTGTATGCACGACTACTCCTTCAATATGGCATGGTAAATGTACCTTCCCAAGATGTGATGTTGCTTGTAAAAAGTCCAGTTTTCCTTTTTCGACTAACACCCTGTATATCAGAATATGAACCAATTCTATCTGTTCAGTGTGCCTTGAAATGTTTGAGGTGTGAGCAAGCGTATAGTTGCCATCGGCCAATAGGTTCGAGTTTATTTCAAGTTTTCATGTCCATGATGCAGGTATTCTAATTCATTTCTTGCTTCAAAGTTGTTAGAGCAATTACATTTTGCCAACATGGGGAGTGGAAATTCGAAAAAGGGCACAGAATTCACTGTGTACGTGAAAACAGGTGAACGAAAGGGAATGGGATCTGATTCTACGATCTTTGTAGCATTCTACGACACAAACGGACTCATTTCCAAAGAATTCAAGCTCGACAACTTCTTCAAAAACGACTTCGAGGCTGGTCAACTAGATACTTTTCGTATCAGAATTGAGGATGAGGATTTCGTTGATCCTGCCTATCTCGTTCTCAGACGGGAGAAGATGGGGCTTCATGACGACGAATGGTACTGCGAATTCGTAAGGGTTCTTAATGAGAGGACGAGCGATGTCTACATGTTTCCCGTGCATAGATGGGTTGTTGCTGGAAGTCCTTTGAAGCTGAAGGAACACGATTGTGTTCTTCCACAAGAAGATGATCATCTGACTCAACGACAGAACGAGCTCCATATGAAGCGAGGGATTTATGTCCCAGAATTCAAAGAGGCCACAGGTATGATCATGGTAAGAGAGACGAAAAGTTATGCTAAAATAGGAATTAAGTATTTCATTAATGTATTTCATGTATTATCCTATATTTCTTTTGTTCTATTATTCATGAGTTGATAGTAAAAGTGAGTAAAGAAGGAAAATAGAGAGAGAAAGAGAAAGATGGCGATGCGTGTTCGTCAGTCAAATATAACATTTATGTAAAACGTCTTCGGAGCCCAAACCCTAAAGGGCCTGTCCTACAGAAGTCGATCGTTGTGGCGACAAACTGCGAAATACTTTTTAGTACCCATCGCCACCATGCGCGGGTCCAATCGCCTATAAGATCGTGAATTAACGCGTCTGTCGCCAACAAATACGTAGCAAAATTCTGCTCGCCACTAGTTTCTCAACAAGTTAAACAATAGCCGGCGTCAGTTTGGTTGACGTCAATGACCGTAGCCTGTCTTCTCTTGTCGCGACAAGGTGCTATCGTAGATTGTCGCCAGATAGAACATGTTTAGCAAAGCGGAAGGGTGGCCAGTTGTAGGTTAAGTCGCTACGGCCTTTCTCGCCACCTACATTCACCAAAATCAGGATCGGCCTCTTATTCAGATACTGTACGGTCGCCGCTGATTTTTGAAATTTTCAAAAATCACTCACGACCCGAAAACATTCGATCGCCTGTGTCAGTCGCAAGGATCGCCACAGTATTTTTGATGATTTTAAGCTGCGACGAGAGAAGTCGAGCTGCGAGATGCGCGAAGGTCGAGGCTATTGTATTATCGGATACGAGCTATTGTTAGTCTATTGTTTGCGTGGAAGCAAGTCGCCACAACGATCGCCTCCAGTGGGACAGCCCCTTAAAGGGCCTATCCCACAGAAGTCGATCGTTGTGGCGACAACCGGCGAACTACGTTTTAGTACCCATCGCCACCATGCGCAGGTCCAACCGCCTATAAGATCGTGAATTATCGCGTCTGTCTCCAAAATATACGAAGCAAAATTCTGTTCACCGCTGGTTTCTCAACAAGTTAAACAATAGCGGGCGTCAGTTGGGCTGACGTCAATAACCGTAGCCTGTCGCGACAAGGTGCTATCGTAGATTGTCGCCAGATAGAACATGTTTAGCACAGCGGAACGGCGACCAGTTGTAGGTTGCCGCGCTCCAGCGTACGTTGCACGCATCGCTGAACCGAACGTTTAGTGAAATTTAAGCCGCTACGGCCTTTGTCGCCACCTACATTCACCAAAATCAGGATCGGCCTCCCATTCAGATACTGTACAGTCGCCGCTGATTTTTGAAATTTTCAAAATCCACTCACGACCCAAATTATAATGCGCGACTGAGAGGACTATCACGAACATAAAGGCGACAGGCCGCCATCAGGTAGAAAACACTCGATCGCCTGTGTCAGTCGCAAGGATCGCCACAGTGCTCAAGTTCATGGTTGGTTGATTTTAAGCTGCGACGAGAGAAGTCGAGCCGCGAGATGCGCGAAGGTCGAGGCTATTATATTATCGGATACAAGCTATTGTTAGCCTATTGTTTGCGTGGAAGCAAGTTGTTGTCGTAGCCTAAATTTTTCCAAAACTTTTACTATCCTTTCGATATCTTGGAGGCCCCTGTATGTCATGTATGTCAAGACATAATATTGCTTCCCCCACATGCGTCTCATAAACAAAAACAAACAAACAAACTAGAAAAAACGCGTTATGAAAACTAAACTTTCACGTATGCTCGATTAAATGATATTGGAACAAACCTGTATTTTTATTGGTGCATCTTTGAGTCGCTTGCCATGACTTTGGAATATGATGGTTTTTAACATAAATTTTTCCGAGCCACTTTCTCAATCATGCATCAACGAACGTGTTTCTGTATCAAGTGTAAATTATTGGTAATTTTTTTTTTTTTTAATCCTACTCCTCCTTGCATTTGGGTATTGTTTTATTGTTCTTTTGTTGTCTGTGACATACTGCACTCGTTACACATGCACTTGACTGTGTAGGTCTATCAATGAAGACCAGCTATGTATTGTATTTTTTTTTTTGAGGCTCATCTGCCTATAAAGCTTTTCTCCAATTCAAATCCAACCATGCATATATCATATCAGAGACATGTTCTATATAGAGCAGGTCGTCTGTAAATTTATTCTTTTTCATATTTTGTACCTTGAAGCTTCGGAAGTCCGTCTGAATTCAGGATAGGGCGCCCTTTTTAATAATATTATGAATGCTTCGTCCTTTATCCTCTTTTCTTAGTCAATATGTTTCCAATGCGGTAAGCTTTCGAATATAAATATACCAAGGTCACTGAAAAATAGCATGTATTCGAAAATAACAGCACTATTTGCTCAATGTATTATTGAAGTGCTTCGCTCGGAATAAGATTTAAGCCATTTTTATTGTTAGAGCACTAGGGGCCATATCTCACTGGTTATGAAATATTTCGTGACTAGTTCGCGACTCGAGTCTCTGGAGTCACAACGACTATTATTTTGTTTACTACTGGGAATACCATAGAGGCGTTCCAGTGACGTTTCCGCCAACTGACTAGTTCGCGACTCGACTCTCTGGAATCATGACTACTGTTTTGTTTACTACTGGGAATACCGTAGAGGCGTTCCAGTGACGTTTCCGCCAACTGATGGACACTATTAAAAAAAAAAAATTAAAAGACAAAAAAACAAAACAAAACAAAACAAAACAAAGCAAAAACACACACACACCCAAAACAAAAAGTGAGACAAGTTTGTTTGGTTTTTACTAAAAGAGAAAATTTCGACAAAATTCATCGTTGTTAGGGTTGTGCGCTGCGGGGGAGGGTGACCAGTAGAGACGCCTTAAGAGGAATTAATATTGATTTTGTTTGATATCTCGAGCAATTTCTCGATGACTGACTGGTAAATTTCCAGTGGGTAAAACCCACTTTGATTAATTGCGGTTGATCTCATCACCCCATAGTCTAATTCCGTTTTGTCTGCAACCAGTTCGTCTAAATAAGTTTTTCGTCTTTCCCTTCGTCCATGTATCACTTTGTCTCACTCCCATCTTTCTAGTGCCAATTTCATCTTATATGTCTAATGTCCACTTAATCAAACACTATAGTCAATTTCTGGTAACTGGTAATAGAAGAAAATGCAAAAGAAAAAATTTTGGTTCGTAGATGAAATGAAAATCAAACAAATTGAGATTTATATCAAGCATGTATAACACCAAAAGGAAATTAGATCTAATTGGTTGTATAAGACCATTCTTGGTCACGTGTGTTACCGAAATCATGCAAAATCTTGACTTTAATTGGCTATAACTCTAACAATTTTAAGAATATACTGATTTGATGTTTACATTATGCTAACATATTTTGTTGGCTATCATTTGGAAATATTTTTTTATATTTACAATATGCATGTTCAAGGTCAGAGGTCAAAAGAAGTGGGTCACGTGTGTGACTTCACAGAACTGCATGATTTTTAAGGTTCAATTTCATTTTGAAATTCCTGTGAGTTTTAAAATGATGAAACGTTCTTGCTGTGAGATATGCATTACGGACCTGCTAACCATAAAATATCACTGGATATAGTCATCCCTGAATTTTTTATTTTTTTTTATGTATTATTTTATATCGTAATGTTGGGTACGTGTGTGACATTTTAGTGGGTCACGCGTGTGATTTATAGCAAACTGTACAGAAAAAATGAATATATTATATATATGCAGTAAATTTATATTTTGAGCAATTACTATATCCGCTGTGGTAAAACTTTTATGAACTGAACCGTAATCAGTCACTGGGGTGTTTTGGTAGCTGTCAAGACTAGACTGAGGGTGGGGCGGGGAGGGAGGCCGGGGGGGGCATGAATGCCCCCTATAAGATCTCGGCTGTTGATCACGCGAGCCGCGCCGAAATTTGCACGATGTAAACTACAAGAAAGCACTGTTAATTTCCCAAATAATAATAATGTATTTTATATCAATTAATTATGCTATTTATTCCATTGCATGAAGTCATAATTTTTGTTCTAATTCCAACTAAAGCTTCTGGAATGCTAATTTTTGTTTGCATAATCTTATAGGATCCTAACAATTGCACGTGGAAAAATTTGGTATCGAAATAAATTCCTTATGTATTTCATTGTTTTATTGAATTTGTTATGTATTTCTTCTTTTTTTTTCGACCTTTTGTTTGTCTTTTATTCTTTTCGCAAAAATTATTGCAGAACCATTTTGGAGCATAATATGCTAAATAAATCAATTTCAGCCAATGAAAGTAAAGAATAATCAGACCTTTATGACCACCCGCACGCAAGTGGGTCACGTGTGTGACCAATTTGTTTGCTAATTAATAATCAAATTAACATTGTCAATGTATTCATATTGGTGATGTGCAAGGTACATTATTCTAGCTTTGGAGAAAATGATTAATATACAAGAGCCATGGTTAAGGCGGGGGCATAACTTTTTGTTTTCTGGTCGCGTGTGTGACATTTGAGGGCAATTAATTTCTAGGGTTGATTAATCTTAATATAATCAAATTTAACAACATATATTTTGGGGTTAGATTAAAAAGGAATAGAGGTAATATATTATATGACAGTAATCCAAGTTAGGGAGTCAGCGTACCATTCCAGTAGGTTTAAAAAACAAATGAAGTTTATGTACCGTTTTTCATCTAATTATCATTTTATATTAATTTATGCAAATGAGCATTAACAATTGCACAAAGTCATGAAAAAAATCATCAGTTCATGAAACTTCAGAATCATGTGCTCTAGTTTGAATATGCAGCTTAAATCAAAAAGCAAACTTTATTTTGCCCAAAAGGTTCACTTTTTCAAAGAATGGCCTCTATACTAGTACTGTATGGGTTAAGCCCATGTGGTGTTAGACAATTAACGACTTCGCTAGACCAGGTGACAGCAGCCATTGTTAATTTGCAGCCTTTTATGTGTGACAAATGTCATCTGATTGTAGCGGCTTTGCAATCTACATTTGGTGATGTTGATATTGAAACTCATATATCATATCTCTCTTTACCATAATTTATAGATGGCTAATACCTTCAATGACTCTGGAGCCAAACCATGGCTAGAATACTAACTGAGTATGGGAATATAAATCTATATATTATATATTGGTTGTTGTATGTTATGTTGTCTGTTGTTGTTGTATAAAGCAATTTATAGAATGTAGGCACGCGAATGGCCAAAGTATATATTTATTGTTCTTCGGCCTACATCGCGCCTATACACTGGTACATTTCTTCTCAGGGAGCAATTATCTGATCGCAACTGCATATTGTTGAGTTAACCCTCCTATTGGCTTTATAGGTCGCTGACATTGTGTTATCTCCTAGTGAGATATTTCACTTCACATATTAAAAATTAATATTATGTATGGAATAATTTAAATTGTCTTTGTACTCTTATGGTGTATTGTGGTAAATGTCTTTTTGTGTATTGATTATATTTCTAGTTTCTCAATCCGACTTGCTAGCGTAGAAGTCGTTTTCGCCGGAGCTGGACGTGGTACTCATAAAACATAAACATTAAGCTATTCGACTATTCCGACAGTATTATAATAAGAATTGTACATCTCGAGAAATATAAGATTTTGGATATCAAAAGCTCCGAATCATGTTCTAAATGATATGTGCTACTGTGGCTAATGACTTTTACTACGATATATGCTTGTTATATTTTGAAAGTTGTTTCTATTTCTGATGGATGCTTTTATTTCATAATCAGTACATGAATGAATTGTGTTCATTATAGTGAAAGCGTCAACTAGACATTTGTGTTACATGATTATGGGTAGTAGACTTTTATGCTGATTAAGCATCTGCTGTATATACGCCTTGATTTATAATTGAAGCATTATGATAATGCATTATATGACTATGATAATGCTGCCCGAATTGTGATTTGTGAGTCGATTGATTCTCTCAATCCGTAGTGTGGATCTGATAACATGATTGGATGAGAGATAAAGCTGCAAATTATAGTTCATGGGATCTTACCAACAGGAAGATGGGGTTCATTGGATGAGATATGAGATCATGTTATAAGCCACCAATCTTTCTCTCAAGCAATGGTTAGAAATATCTGTCATGGGTTTTCATTTCATTGTGAATGTGGTATATATCAGGCTTTTCCAATGTCCGAAGTATGCATACGTAGCGAGATCACATTGTTTACTGAATCTTGCATCAAGAATTAGATAGATTTAATATGAAAATCAAAATAAAACAAGTATATTTTCTTATGTTTTCTTCTTATTTATATGCTATATTTTAAAACGGAGTTAAGCTACTTTGTTTTGGCTGACTGTATTTATATATCGTTAAATGATTAAAAACTAATTACCTACATCAGTCTTTTGTAACTATGTGATCCTACATTGGTAATGTTTTAGCTATAGTTCATTTTCACATTAATTGTTTCTGGAAATAATTTTTATTTCCATTTTGAGTAATTGCATGTAAAGCTAATTAGTGTTTGTGGTCTTATGAATGGTGAATTCGTGGAAGAAATTGTCTGGCAGAGTGATAGACATGATAGAAAATTGGTTGATTTAACTGCACTACGAATTGATTTTTTTTTTTTTTTTTTTGCTGTGAGTTTTTGAATTAAAAAATATGATAAGAAATATACTAAATTCTTCTTAGACTAGACTAGACCTCTGCCACTTTATCTTTCCAATGTCTCTTTCTTTAACTGCCAATACCTCATTTTCTCCCTGTTCATCTTTTTATTTCAGGTGATGGAGAACTGGAAATTGGATAAAGAGTTCGGAAATCAGAGACTAGCCGGATGCAACCCAGGCATGATCAGACTCTGTGCCAACATACCAACCAAGTAATTTATTTCAATATTTTGTGCCCCAAAATAAGTATGATGATGATATTATCATTCCATATTAATTATAACATGAGTGAATTATAGTGTTGTTGTTTTTTTAATATCAAAGTAAATCAAATTATACGATGTCCTTTATCCAGTGTTATCTGGGGAGTTCTGCCAGGCTTTCAACCTCTGATAAGCACCACCATCATCATTACCCCTACTACCCCTTTCCGCCACCGACACCACCGCCTATACCAACTCGTTTACCTCCACCATCGACACCACTATGACCCTATCATAATTATGGTCATCTCAATCATCATTAATCATCAACATCATCATCACCATCAACATAATCATGATCATCTTCATCATCATCATTACAGCTGCTACAATTACCATACTCACCACCACCTAGACCACCATCATCGGCGCCATGTCATCATTATCATCATCATCATCATCATCATCCCAATCATGATCATCAACATCACCATCCAAATCGTCATCATCATAGTTACATTAACCAATCTTCTTCTATAATTCATATCATCATGTCCACCCTACCAACCCGTAACCGACACCACTACTCAGTCGTCAAAATTCTGCTAATTACACATAAATCATTAATCGGTCAAGCTCCAAATTGCATTTCAGCATTACTCAAACTTAAAACCAAAGCACATGGTCGAATCCTGCGAAATTCCACATATGAATTGTTGTTCCACATCCCCTATCGCAAGACAAAGGTCACACTTGGCGATAGTCTGCCAATTGACATAAGAAGTTCTCCATCACTAACTATCTTCAAATCTAAATTGAAAATGTATCTAAATTTATTTGGTTAAGGAAAACGCTTTGTACATGAAGAATTAAGTCAAAAGAACTCTCAGCCAGCGCTGGTGAATATATTCATATAAAAGCTGCGCTATACAAATTTATGTTTATGTTTATGTTTTCTCAGTTTCGCTGTAGATAAGCGGTTTCTGGAACCTCTTCTTGAGGGTATGACCATATCAGAGGCGATGAAGAAGAAGCGTCTTTTCATCATTGACTATAATATGCTTGATGGTCTTCCTTGTACTAAGGGGCGCAAGGTAAGTTTGGAGAGTTGGTAGAGAATAAATCCTTCACCACAAAGTAACCTTATTTCAGGCGTAGATCCAGCTTTAGACAAAAAGTTTGTGCAGGGCTTATCATAATTTTTTTTTTTTTTTTTTTTTTTTTTTTTTTTTTTTTTTTTTTTTTTTATTATAGTTGAGGCTTGATCGACCACTTCTTTTTCCTTTAATAAATAAAAAAAGAAATGTTTAAATTTCAAACCATATGGTTAATACATGTGTTAATAACCCATATCAATTCTAGTTGTAAACTTAAGGGGAAGAGGGCGCTATCACTCTACGCAGAGCGAACGCTTTTTGTAATTTGCACAGTTTTTTCACTTTGTTTTCTTGATTATGGCGAGCAACTACCTTTTCAAAGAAATGATCCAACTGTAAAGATATTGTTACTGTCTAAGAGTCTGAATTTTTCAAAAATTGGATAACTTAATTGCAAAGCTTGGGAAAAATAGTCCTGTCACTTGAGTCAATTTCGGAATCCTAAGTAAGATCAAGATTCGCTGTACAGATGATGGCCATTTTTGCTCTTCAATATAGCCTTATGATCGCTGTATTAGTTCATGTCTTCCTCGGGGAATTTTTAAAAATTCGTCGTAATAAAATTTATTAGATTAACCCAAAACCCCTTAAAAATGGGAAAAAAAAAATCCAACGCTTCCCTCCCCATTTTTAAAAAGCTTGAATTCTCAGCTTCTCAAATATGTACATTCATTTCGATTGGTTAAAAAAAAGTCCTGTCACTTTGAATCATTATCACAAACAAATCTTTACTCGATGGTTCAATATTTCCGATTATACATGCATTATCGCATGTGACGCGGGTCTTTCCGCAGATGTGACAAGATCCTATTTATATCATACTCGTTAGGGACATCAATCTATGTGAAATAAAGATTTGATTACAACTTTAGCACAATGGTTGTTATAGGCTTGCCAAAAGTCTTTTCCCAATCTGGTCTGAACATCTACCTATCGAAAACTATGATGAAAGTTCAATTATTATTTCATTGTCCATGACGAATTCCTCGAACGGAATCGACTGATGAATATCCATATTTACCGACAGGGAAGTTTTCTTAGCGTGTTTTTGTACCGTCTAAGTAATAATTGCATGCAGTTTGTCAATGCGTTGCTTCCGCGCCGTTAGCGCGGGTTTTGTTGACATTAATGTATAGAGCCGTATATTTTTTCTGCGCCGCTCAGATGCATGTATTTCCATTCTACTCATGAATGTAATTCGCGTTTCCTCTTCCTCATTTAATGGACGCGTCTTTATGTTAAGATTTAATGTCAACAACGTTAGATTTACATTTTACGTGGAGTAGAATTGATATGAACCCAAGAGAAGAAGATATATTTTTGACTGTCTATTTCTTGACTTCATATCTCACATTACTTCATTTGTTTTATACAGTGGTGGCCAACATTTTATTGAAACCTGAAGCTACACAAAGTCTATGGGATTCTCAATGCCCCAGATATTTGCCAAAGTAAGTTTAAGGATAACTTTTTGGTGCCGACAGCTTTCATTGACTTTATAGCTTAGAGTCTTATGCATCTTTTTATATCCAATTTTATGTAGTTTCGACCATCAGGTAATGCGCAACTTTAAAAGTTGTTGCGCTATGAGCTTTCAGTTTCCGCCATAGACCTGTGTATTAAACTGTAGTACAAATGCAAAAACGTGAAATCCGATTACTGGCTGATAGCTCAAAGTGTTGTAGGCTAGGACGTGTCAATCTTTGGCAGTCTTATCATTCTTACATGTCCAAAACACATGCGCGAGTTTCAGAAATTTGGTCTTGTGGGGAGGGATGGATTGGCCCATCCACCTGGTCGTGAGATGACCAAAAATGAACCCTCCGAAGTTAAGGTTAAATTATTTTTTCATGAAAGTAAGAATTTACTCATAAATGCCTATATTTTAAAGGAATTTCAATGAGCATTCAAATATGATGAAGAAAATAAGGGCATTGAAGGGGGACTTAAATATGGGCTCTGATTGTGGGCCTTCAAAAAACATTTTAAAAATCCCACATAACATTTACTTACTTCACCCTGCGTTATTATGAATACCATTTTGACATCCTCAGGAATTTCCTTTCAGAATATATATACTTTTGTTGGGAAGGCTTAAAATGGTTTACGTTATGACACTTTGAACCTGAAAGGGTCAGTAGGATTTTTAGATTTTTCTAATTGGTGGCGTAACATAAAAAAGGGCGACTTGGGGCGAGTTCCCAACGTATGGCTATGTTATTTGTTTTTTAAGCATAATGATGACATTCGGAGACATTCCAACCCTTTTATAGGTATTTAAATGGTCAAGTGAATGAAAATAACTAAAATCATTTAAATATGCTTGATGTTCTAATAATTTTGGCCACCACTGTATATTCCATCAAACTATATGGGTAGCTATTTCAAGTATTGGTCAATCGATGTAATACATTTCATTTAAATCGTGGAAAAAGTTTTTTTTCCGTCATATCATAAAATCTATTTTATCTGTAATGTAAAAAGGATATTTTTGTTTCATCGACACCAATTCATCTAACAGCGAGAAATCTTGTCATGTGTTATGCTCATTATTTATTTATCAAACTGAACCAAAAAGAATTGAGTAGATGCTAACAATATTGTTTTCCTTACAGATGGTTGCACCAATAGCTCTTTTCTTCATCAATGAGGACAAGTATTTGATGCCTGTTGCGATTCAACTCAATCAAGTTCCAGGCCCAAGGAATCCTGTAAGTAGTAATATCACCGTGTCAGCAATCATGAAATCAGCGTCAGGCACAACACACAATTTTCAGCATAAAAATTGGGGGAAGCAAGAAAGGAATTTTTTTTTTAAAGAAAATATGGGGGAATTTAAAAAAAAAAAAAAAAAAAAAGGGGGGGGAAGGAAAATTGCCAATCCGAGGACTCACAGAATGGCAAATGACATCCGATACCACGTATAATTTTAATAAAGTAATTTAATCATGATAATAAAAAAATGTAAAATTAATGAAATACATGTACATGCATTTCCTCAATTCGTTTATTTCATATACACGCACGTACAACTATAATGATGTATGTTATCACCATGTACTTGTAGGTATTCTACCCGAGCGATCCAGAGTACACTTGGCTTCTTGCTAAAATCTACTTCAACTTCGCCGATGCTGCGGTCCATGAGTCTGCATCTCATCTAGGATTCACGCATCTCATCGGTGAAATCATCGTCATAGCAACGCATCGATGCCTCTCTCCATCTCATCCCATCTTTCGCCTTCTCGCTCCTCATTTCATGTACCTCATCGCTATCAACTAGTAAGTTATTATCCCATCTTTCACCTTCTCGCACCTCATTTCATGTACCTCATCGCTATCAACTAGTAAGTTATTATCTCATCTTTCACCTTCTCGCACCTCATTTCATGTACCTCATCGCTATCAACTAGTAAGTTATTATCTCATCTTTCACCTTCTCGCACCTCATTTCATGTACCTCATCGCTATCAACTAGTAAGTTATTATCTCATCTTTCACCTTCTCGCTCCTCATTTCATGTACCTCATTGCTATCAACTAGTAAGTTATTATCCTATCTTTCGCCTTCTCGCACCACATTTCATGTACCTCATCGCTATCAACTAGTAAGTTATTATCCCATCTTTCACCTTCTCGCTCCTCATTTCATGTACCTTATCGCCATCAACTTGTAAGTTATTATCTAATTCTAATAGCTTTTATAGATTCAATACCTCATGTTTGTGTTTACTCTCTCTTCAGTGGCAGTATGAATGCATAACGGCTGCAAAGTTGTAATCACTTTTTTTTTGTTATATTGATTTATTAGTAAAGGCATGGCTCCTTTATTGGGAGAGGGCGGCTTCACGGATTTGAACATGACCATTGGTGCTGTCGGTATGGCGGAGATCATCAAACGCACATACCAAACATGGCGACTCGACGTAGAGGGCTCCCTTCCGACTGACCTTCTTGTCAGGGGTGTGTCTGATCCGCAAGTCCTACCGAACTACCACTACCGCGATGATGCCTTGCTCATACACGGAGCTATATCGAACTACGTCAAGGCAATTGTGAACCATCATTATGGTACGTTGCCCTAAGATTATCCAACTTCATGTTAGTTCCACATGAACATAAACATTACATTTAATGCAAGAGAGTGCGTCCCAGAAAAAAAAAAGAGAAAATAAGTACATCAAACTTTAGAGCCTTAGGCATCTATTAAAATTCCTTAATTTATATCGTATAGTTGTTTATCTCAAGTGAATGAGTAACTCACATTCTATCCAATCGTACCGAATTTATATTTGTACTGCCATGGATGGCCGAACAACCCTGGCTTTCTGCCATTAATGATTAATCCATAGCCTGAGGTCGGCCTTCCCTAGTTCATTCACAGGAGACAAAGCCTTACAAAACAAAGGTCACTTTAGCCCCAGCTTGGTACAACGTAACTTTGAGATTTGTTTCTTAAAGCCGACGTGCTTAACCATCTTTTTTAGTAAAATTTTAGGTCTTATATCAGTGGAGAAAATATGATTTATTCTAACTTTCATTAGATAAAAATTAACGTCATGGTGATACAATTTAAGTAAAACTTACAAGGATCTCAAATTTGGGGTAACCCTTTTCCTTGGTCGCACTGTGTAAATTCATATTGTAGTTTTGCTTGTATATTTTTATGTACATGAGCCACATAAAGATAGTCATATACAACGACAAACTTATAGTTTGTTTATTTTTTATTTATGATTATCATTAGAATCAATAGTTGCTCGATGAAAATGAATCACTCTTGTGTAATTGTTAACTGTAAGACGACTGACTCATGTATAACTAAGGGTGCTATCTCACTTCGCGGAGACGTCTCCGCGACAGAATAGATATTTCGTCTCCGCGACCGATAAATAGTATTAAAGACGTCTCAGAGACGTCTCCGCGACAATTTATGAAAAAATCCATCTCCGAAATTCAGGAGACGTCTCTTATACTATTTATCCGTCGCGGAGACGAAATTTCTATTCTGTCGTGTAGACGTCCCCGCGAAGTAAGATATGGCCCCGAGGGTGGTATCTCACTTCGCGGAAACAAAAATGAGACAGATTTGCCAGCATGGCATTGTACTACATTTGCCTCAACGACGGATTTTTTGTGCCACAGGAGATAGATCTACAGTGTGTTCCTAAAAAAAGGTAATCGAAGTTCAAAGGTCAGTCATTTCAAAAGTATATGGTTTATTTTTGTGACTTGTTTACTACACTACTAAGTAACTCATCAGCTTTAATTTGAGACATTGCTTACGTCTAAACTGTAATGGGTCACAGAGTTAGGGTCATTTGAAGGTCATTGAAGGTACAAAACCCATTTTTTCCAAGTTTTTCGTTTTTAGGGTATGAAACCAACTTTTTATAAAATTTTGGTTTCATAGTTTTGGGGGTTTTCGTCACACAAAGTTTCAATGAAATGCAATCTCATTTGTCAAAGGACCTATCTCACTGGCAATGACATGGGTTCTCGATTATACATGAGTCTCTGGAGTCTCGGAGACGGATCGCCGCGACGTCTCCTGATTCTGCAGGAAGTTGCGAGAAAAATCAAACAAATGTCAAACATGTCCAATCTTTTAGTAGACCTCTTTAATACGCGAGCAGGTCTCTGTGACGTCTTTGCAGGATCGCCGCGACGTCCCTTTAGTATCCACGACGTCGCAGAGACGTTGTCTGAACTTGATAACGATTAAAAGAAATCGAACGGTTTAATAATTTTGACTTGCTGGCGTCTTAAAGAGGTCTGCTAAAAGATTGAACATGTTTGACTTTTGTTCCATTTTCCCTCGACGCCCTGAAGTCTCAGGAGACGTCACCACGAGGTCTCCACGACTCAAGAGACTCCTAATTGCGAATACATCTCATTGCCACTATAGACAGGTTTGACTGTACAAAAGGCCACCCCAAGGGAGACATAAAAAGTGACCACTGTAGGCAGGTGACCTCTATAGACAGGTTCTAAAGCACACATTTGTATCTAGAGGGAATCAATATAGGTGACCACTAAAGACAGGTGACCACTATAGACAGTGGCCACGATAGACAGGTTTGACTGTATTCTTATTTATTCAATCGTGTAATCACTCTATTCATTATTTGGGATTTTTCTTTTCAGATGATCCTAAAAAGATCAAATGTGACTTTGAGTTGCAAGAATGGATCCGATTCATTGGCAATAAGCCAAAATTTGAAGGAGAGGTAGTCGGTGGTATGAAGGTACTTATACGCACTCATTGGCCTTGTAGCATAAAGAGTTAAAATCATTTACAAATTGATAGCAGCCAATCTTGGTCCTTATTGCATGCATATTTTGAATGTGAACCAACTGGAATGGTCGATTCAAATATGCATTTGTCTGTATCTCTTTTATGTTACTATACAGGGCACAAAGCAGTAAATTCATACCATAATGAATTGTAACTTTATTCAACAAAATAGGATTAAATAAAAAGAAAATATCAAACAATAAATAAATGACAAAAAGGCGTAATCTTGAACTCGGGTAAAAACAATTCAAGAAGAAGAAATTATTGAATATTCTCCGAATAATGCAATAAAGAAATAATAAAATGAATGAAATAATTAAATATACTCATATTCTCTCAAAGGGAGTCCCAAATGATGGCCACTTCAATACAGCAGAGGAGATCATCAGCACTGTCACTAATTTCATCTTCATCTTTAGCGCTTCACATGCCGCGGTGAACTTTGGTCAGTATAACAACTATGGCTTTCCCCCAGCCTACCCCATCTGGCTGAACGGCAAACCGCCTCATGATAAGGTGAGCGTTTGAGATAAGCTGAAAAGACCCGCCCCACCTCAGGCGGTCAACAATAAACGCATGCTTGATATCTCCTTGCTTATGGATATCCCCTTTTTGGAGGGGGAGCCAGCAAAGTAACCCCCTTTTTACTGGTTTCTCTTCAATAATTGGAACCCTATTCCAGAATTTTTCCTTTAAAAAAAAGTACCCCTAATTAAAAATAGTCGGGGAAAATGCGAAAAGACCCATATTTCAATTATTTCGGGATCCCCCCCCCCTACATGAGCCCCTAAAATATACACCTTTCCTGGAGAAATCGGGAAAGAGCATACGTGTATGGTTGACAGCCTGAGTGGGGGATATTCAATATGCTTCAATTATCTCTGGTCGATAGGCCGACAACACTTTACAAGTTTACTTTCAAATAATCAAAATAAATTCACCCGTTGACTACAGTCTGGATAATAAGAAAGAAAAATTTGGTTCGTTTTGTTCTAATGATATTTTTTGTAATTTCGCCTTAAATAGTCTAAACCGTGCATTGTCTTATTTCGGTATAATCTACAACTCAAGTGGACATTAGATGAAATGGGAATCACAAAAAAGAAACGATTGTAAAAAAAAAAAAAAAAAAAAAAAAAAAAAAAAAAAACTATTCTTTGTATTTGGTACTTTGTTAAAGCGCCTTGAGCATTTTATTTAAATGGAAAATGGTGCTCTAAAAATCCCATGTATTATTATTATTATAATCCTATTACTTTTTCTTTTCATTTTTTTTTTCACGCGCCATCCAATGTAAGAGCAACTCGCCATTTAGTCTCATCTAATTTTACTTTTATTACTAAAATTTTATCTCAATTTTGCTTCTTTTATTTTGTTTTTCTTCTTTTTTTTTTCACTTCTCACTGTAAACATTCAACCAAAAATCTCAGACTCCTTTGACAGAGGCGGACATCATCACCAAACTACCAAACAAGAAACAGACCTTGGATATCATGGCATTCACTCGGCTCCTTAGCACTAGGGGTAGCAAGCCATTGGCAGACTTCGAAGTGCACTACCTGCACGACCCTTGTAGTCGAATGGCCTGGAGGAAGTAAGATTCAACATTTTAGTTTTTATTTTATGAGCCATGATTTTAGACGTTACCGATAGGGATTATAGCCAAATTTCTTTCACTTGACCAGTGCCTTGTAACATAAACAGATATAGAACCTTACGATCGATTGTACTCTTAGAACACGGTTTGCTATAGACTTACGATTGATATTAAGCGAAAAATTGATTTTATATTTCTGTCAAAGAACAAGAGTCATATTAATGAGTCGCTCACCTTTGACATTTTAGTTAAACAAAATAATGCAAGTAAAATGATGAAAAACTTTGTTTCACTTATATTTCATTGAAAGGTAATATATAAGATTACAAACTTTAGTAAGCATTGCTCGATCTATCATATCCATTATCGTTGTTTTATTTTGCATGTTGATGTCTTTCTCTCATAATGTTTATTACCCTCTCTTAACCCACTCTTTCCTTTAGATTCCGTTGTGAACTGAAGGAAATTGAAAAGATAATTGACAAGCGGAATGCGGTCAGGGAGGAGAAGTATATCTGGCTGCATCCAAAGGAAGTCCCTAACTCTATCACGATCTAGGTCCTACAGTCATAAGACATTATGGAAATGGATACTGATCTAAAAAAAATTATACACGACAAACCAATGCATTAATTACATGTACTAGATTATTGATTGTACCTTCCGGATTTCTTCCTGCATACGTGCTACTCCCATATTCAGTGCGAGTACCTTGATAAGAAACAATCAATACTTGTTTTAAATATATTTAGTTCGATTAGAGAATACATGGTAATTTGTCATGTTTTTGCAGAGTGCAAATACATGCATCACTGAATTTGGAGAAGAGTGAAAAGAGGGTTAAATTCACTAGCCATTCTCTCCGTAAAATCTATTTTCTTTTGAAATATTAATAAATTATATATACTTATACATATTTATTTGAGGCCTGATATATATGAAATACGTATATGATTATATTTGTTGGATATTATTGGACACACTCATTATGTTGTGTCCTTAAAACGATTATAAGTTCATTTTAAATTGTACTTTCATTAGAAAATGTCCGCAGTAATTTTCATCCGTTGAAAGTTCCATCGTTCAACATGTTCCATAAATAATTTGGCGGTGAATCTTGAGTTAACTAGGTTTCAGTAATTGCGAGAATATCCATATCATAACCTCGTGAAACATAGCCTGGGGAGGATCAAATAATGTTGTAGAAGGATTGCTCATTTCTATTTTGTTCAAGTTATTAGATCATTAATACCGCTGTTAGATCTTTTACTTGACATAGGTTCACTGTTTCTCATATAATTACTGGTAATGCATGTTGTCTCCTTGTTCCGCCAAGTTTTCCAAGATGGCTCAGTCGATGGTTAAGAACAACCAGTTATTGAGGATACCCAAAGTTTCATTTGATAATTTGCTCTGAGGGTTGGCTTGTCTTAAGTTGTATAGTTCCGGAACAGTATATAGTTTTACTTCTGGTGACGGGGTATGTGGGCCAGGGTTTAATTCAATATCACAATATTTGGGTAATAGTTGGTAAGGTGATGTAAGTATTTCACAGGATATATAGAGCTTCTGTGTTCCACATTTGGGGATTGGAGTTTGGGGATAATATGTTAATGTACAAAGAGCAAGCAAAGTACATGAAAGAACATTTGCACTAGCATGATAAATAGACACTCACAGGCACTGGGCACTTAGGTTGCTGTCTCACTTCGCGGAGACGTATAGTATAAAAGACGTCTCCGAGACGTCTCGGGGACGTCTCCGCGACAATTTATGAAAAAAATCCGTCTCCGAAATTCATAAATTGTCGAAGAGACGTCTCCGAGATGTCTCGGAGAAGTCTCTAATACTATTTATACGTCACGGAGACGAAATTTATATTCTGTCGCTGAGACGTCTCCGCGAAGTGAGATAGCACCCTACCCTATCGTTACAGTAAAAGGGGTAAAGGCTCAGTGAGTCAAGTGAAAGAGCTGAAAAGCACACGTAGAAGTCAATTGTAAGTGGATTCATTTTGAAATGGAGGTCCCATCATTACAACACAGTGAAGAGAGACAAAATGAGAAATCGGTGAATACTTGTCGAGTTGAGTCTAAATATGATATCATAACACACAACAATAATTCCAATCGTGGTTATTCCTCACAACCCATACAAAAACACAATCTAATAAGAGATTCTCAGTGAGTTGGTCTGCGTGTTAGGCGATCCAGGTTTAGTTCGTATTATTTTTTTTTATCATTATTATAATTATTCTATTACATACATTAATTATTGGTGCTGGTTGGACTATATATCTTAGTTTGCAGTGTATATTCAAATTACTTTCTGGACATCAATGTATGAAACATTTGTATGTCAATATACGACTAAACATATCATATATGATCGGATAATGCTAAATTAGTGAATATTCCTGGAAGTCTTACATTGAAATCTTTACAACATTTATTATGATGGTAAAAAAAATGATATAATAATGAGGTTTGGTTCATCAATAAAGTATAACAGTAAACGTCTTCGGTTTGTTGTTTTTTCTCTCTCTCATTTTGTTAGAATATTTTGATAAATATACAACATTTCTTACAATTAAGGTAAATTTGTAATACTAAAACGGAAAGTAGATAGAAAAGATTAACAACATTCGGTCACTGGATTAGTTGACACTTTTATTAATAAAACCAAACACACACACGCAATGTAAATAATATACCACAATTTCATAACAAACTAATTATAATCATACACACGAAACAGTTTTTTCCGTGTGAAATTAATTGCCTAATGTGCCCAAAATAAATGTATAATATTCTGACTACACTGCCCTCCAACAGGTTAGGAACACCGGATACCAGCTATGTTTGGGATTATTTTAAAGCATTTTTGGTCCAGTTCTCCAGTCCAAGTGTTGTTAAAGTACAAAAGAAAAAAAATATTATGCAACCATTATGCTTCACGATTATCACACCAATTCTCCTTGGAATTCAGAAATTTGTAGAAATATGCACAAATTTCCTAAGTTCATAAGTTAAATTTACAATGGAAATTTGATTTGGTTACATGGTATATAACAAAATAGAACAACACATATCCATACAAGCAATATATAAAACTTCTAAAGACAATAAACATTCATATCATAACCATGGTAACACAACTTTTTCACAAATAAATATTTGAGAATCAATACGAAATTTTGCTTGGACGTTGAGGCACTTTTAAAATATAGCGCTGCATTGTTTTTTTTGTTTTGTTTTTTTTTTTTGGTTTTTTTTTTCGTATTTTAAAGTTTCAATTTACTAATTATTATAATTTATGCAAATGAAGTGTATTTGTACATATCTATTAATATTTCACTTAAGAAATTTGTTTTGAAGCCCAACCTCTTTTTAAAAGTTGCTAAGTATAGGCCTAATAGTAAAAAAAAATCTGCATTAAAAAAAATTGAAGTTTTTTTTTTTTTTTAATGTATCTCTTAATGGCTTTGAATCTTTTATGTTTCAGGAATGTATCTTCATTGGTTTCAAGACTTCTAACATGGGGCTAAAGGCCTTAAGACGCATTAAGAGTCTTACAGACCAATTCAGGGGAAAACGGATTCAGTAAACAAATTTAGGAAAGTTTTAAACTTTCCTAATTCACGTCATTACAATGGTTCCTTACTTGGTAATAAAAACTGACTTATGAATATTCTGACTGGGGGAGGAGTCGCAGCAAATTTTACCAAATGCAAAACATCAATGACTGCTGCGCAACCGCTGCCAACCCCACAACTGCATTTTGGTAACTTTTTTTAGTTTAAAGTGTCGTGCAATTATTGTTTAAAAAAACACTGCACACTAACCCTTAGGAAATACATGAAAATTCAAATAGAAGAAGACAGATATGTAATAAAACAAAATAATGTAATAGAATTCATTAGAAACCCACAGATCAACGACTGGAGAAATGAATAGGTGATTACATAAATAAAACACATCTGAATTATTGCTAGAGATTATTATATACAGGATAGTCTGTATTATGAACAGAAAGGATTCTATTTTCTAGGGGTGTTTGTTTACATATTCACATATGTGAGGGTTTTATCAATATTGGCCTAGGCCCATAAATGGGGGATTTTCATGGGTCTTAGGAACGATTCGCGAATAAAGCGTGTTTTCATGGGTCTTGCGAACGATTCGCAAATAATCCGTGTTTTCATGGGGCTTGCGAACGATTCGCGAATAAATTGTCGAATCACACTATCTTTTTTAGGCGACAAAAAGTTTTTCACGTGGCAAGAGCTTGTGCTGCTTAAAAAAAATAACAAATGTTAGATTCAAAATTTGAATCTCAGTGTCCCCCGTGAAAACCCTTTTTTAGTACTAGTAGGATCACATTACTTATTTTTCATATTATACAATCCTGGTCCCTTTCGAATAAAATAATTTAGCTAGTGGTAATTCAATAATTTAGATTAAAAGAGTCTCAGAGTTCCAAAACTAGACACCGCCCCCATTTCTAGTGCCTCTGGCCCAAAGGAAATCATCTGGCTCTGCGGATCTGCGGTAGAATGATTTCTAGAGAGTATTCTGATCTATCCATCAGCAAAGAGACAAGCACAAAGCAAACAAGCCAATATAATGCTACAGCATTCAGCGTCGGCACCTGTACCGCAGTTACATCCACAATTTTCATCCCATCTGTGAGTCCTGCAAATAAGATTTATCAAAAGGGAAAATATTTAATTGAATTGTTGTACATAGTTTAAAGGGCCTATCCAATATTATGCGATCACTGTTGCTACAACTGGGTAACTGGGTGTCGCCATCAGGGACGGGCCTCATCCGTTTGAGACTACAAGAGGTACATTTGCATCCTTTTCAAATGTTGCATTGACATTGCCTAAAATTGGTGAAGACTTGGACCTTTATTTTTCAGTTTTGGTGCATATCATACCTCTTCGCGAAGGATTGCAACCTTTGTGCTTTTAATGTGTGTGTGTATCCATGCGACTCTTTCTACGACACGCTACTAAAAAGACTTGCGATCACAAAAATACAATCAGTTTAAAATGAGGCCACAGATCATGTCAGCGTACTCCAAATTGACAGTATAATATTAGTATCCAATGAGGAAATAATGGATGAAATTAAATTTTCGTCCTTGGTTAAGTAAAAGATGAGCTCCATCAAAGTTTTTGTAATGATCCAGAAGAATGGGGATCTCTAATTGAGCCCCCATATCCAGTGATATAAAGCTATAGGCCTTAAAGTCATAAGAAAAAGTAGTTATTTAGCTTTTATCAACGTCCCTTGGCATCACCCGTGGATCCGCCCACAAGGGCCTGTCCCACAGAAGGCCGATCGTTTGTGGCGACAACCTACGAACTACTTTTTAGTACCCATCGCCACAATGCGCAGGTCCAATCGCCCTATAAGATCGCTGATTTTACGCGTCCTGTCGCCAAAAAATATTGGAGCAAAATTATATTCGCTGCTGGTTTCTCAACAAAGTTAAACAATAGCCGGCGTCAGTTGGGTTGACGTCAATGACCGTAGCCTGTCTTTCTTGACGCGACAAGGTTGCTATCGTAGATTGTCGCCAGATAGAACATGTTTAGCAGAGCGGACGGCGGCCAGTGTGTAGGTTGCCGCGCTCCAGCGTACGTTGCACGCATCCGCTGAACGAACGGTCAGTGAAATTTAAGCTGCTACGGCCTTTGTCGCCACCTACATTCACCAAAATATCAGGATCGGTCTTCCATTCAGATACTGCACAGTCGCCGCTGAATTTTGAAATTTTCAAAAATACCTACGACCCAAATTATAATGCGCGACTGAGAGGACTATCACGAACCTAAAGGCGACGGGCCGCCATTAGGTAAATCTCGATCGCCTGTGTCAGTCGCAAGGATCGCCACAGTGCGCAAGTTCATATTTTGGTGATTTTAAGCTGCGACAAACGAGCCGCGACATGCGCGAAGGTCTAGGATATGTATTATCGGATACCAGCTATTGTAAGCCTATTGTTTGCGTGGAAGCAAGTAGTTGTCGTAGCCTATCGTAGACAGAGTCGTAGATACGCATATGATCTTCGGTCACCTACGATTCAGACACGATTTTGGCAGGTTCTAACATGCATAGGTTGTCGCCCACAAACGATCGCCTTCTGTGGGACAGGCCCTTTACATACCTTGATTGGTAGTTTGTATACACAATATTCTCCTCGCCCAACCATTTACTTCGCTTCGGTTTATCCGCTATTGGTTGAGTCTCCCAAATCAGGAATCGGTTGAGCGTTGATCGTCTTCAACTTGTCTTCATCTACTGTATTCACCTCAACCTATAAAGAAAGAAAAGTTAAGAGTTACGAGTTCGAGTTGAGAGTTACGCATAGCGATTTGCACTTTCGAGTCGAGAGTCGAGAGTTACGCATAGCGATTTGCCAATTTCGAGTTTCGAGTTGAGAGTTACGCATAGCGATTTGCCAATTTCGAGTTTCGAGTTTCGAGTTACGAGTAGTGATTTGCCAATTTTGAGTTGCGAGTGACGAGTTTATTAAGAGAAGCGAGTTTTGAAATATGTTGCTCTCAAATTACCACATGATCGTTAGCCATACCGTCCTCATACAATTGGCTCTTGCCCAAAAGTCACGGGAAAATCGAGTGACCTAGTAGTAGTAGTAGTAGTAGTAGTAGTAGTAGTAGTAGTAGTAGTAGTAGTAGTAGTAGTAGTAGTAGTAGTAGTAGAGGTAATACTACACTGTTCGTCATAAAAGTGGAATATTTTTTTTCTGGCTCAAGCGACATTATGTTGCTCCGTTATTAATTTCTTTTTGGGATCCTGTGTATATCTTGGACGTTCCCTCAACCCTTCCCGGGGATTTTTCTTCAAAAGAGTTTGTCACCCCCAGAAGATGGCCATTTTCGTCATTTTTTCTTATTTTGGGGGCCCCTTTTTTGTTCACGCGCCCCACCAAGGTCCCCTAAGTCCTACCCCAAGGAAACACGTCTGAGGTGGAATTTTGTAATTGTTCATTAAATTAAATCTAGATTTATGGTTACAGGCTCGACCCTTTTGTTTAGGGGAGGGGTCAAAGTTTATTTTGATTGGGGTTCAACATTCATTTTATTCATTTTTACACCATGGAAATGTCTATCTTCCCTAAATTGTATTGTAAGATCTCAACCAAACATAAATCAAAATAAAATATTATCAATAATGACTATTTACAGCCTTGTCATCAAGGCTAAACAAAATTTAAGGGGAAAATGATGATATTAAAGAGTTAAAGATGGTTTTTCATTTCTTTTGTTTTCAGCGTAAAAATGGAATAAAATATTCCGAAATTTCACCAATCTCGTTTTTTACTTCAACTAAGAGACCTTAGCCTGTCCCCAGAAATATAGATTTAACTTAAAGAACGATATAAAACAATACACCTCAGTCGCGTTTCCTGGGGGTAGGACTGAGGGGGGCTTGATCGGCCGGGAAAACAGAAGGGGCCCCAAAATGAGAAAAAATGACAAAAATGGGCATCACGGGGGTTGACAAAACTTTTTTGGAAAAAGGTCCACGTGAAGGGTTGGGAGAATATACAAGATATAGCCAGGGTCCCAAAAAGTAAAAGCAGGGACAAATATATTCAAGAAATTAAAGTCAGAGCAAAATCATATCGCTATATAGCGGCAAAAAAATATTCCACCTTTATGACGGACAGTGTAGTATAGTGGACAGCATAATTTGAAGTTGTTCGTAGTTCGACTTTATTGGTAAAAGAGTTTCTCACTCATTCGATCACTCGCGCCCACTCTTCCGTGTACCCTGTCGGATTTTATTAGTAGTAGTAGTAGCAGTAGTAGTAGGAGTAGTAGTAGTGCCAGTAGTAGTAGTAGTAGTAGTAGTAGTAGTAGTAGTAGTAGTAGTAGTAGTAGTAGTAGTAGTAGTAGTAGTAGTAGTATAAATGTATTAGTCATATCTTTTACACTTATTTAATAATTGATTTAATGAATCATTATGATCTTGTAAAGTTAACATTAATAGTTTTGAATTCTTAAACATGTGCATACAGATTATATATAAAGGGTATATATTTTAACTTACCTCTTCCGGAATGGCCGTTTTATTTTCATTTTCCATGATCCTTACAGTGCACAAAATTTGAATGGTATTATTATTACAACGAAGAATATCTATTCATATAATTAATATATAATGTAGTATTATGTGCCATATACACGGAGTACCGAATGCTACACTATACGACGTTTCACTGTTTATTAGGGAATATTGTGTATTGTATGTAAGTGCGGTTTAATATGATATTGACTTGGTGGTACTGCAATAAAAAAAAATTGGTCATGTGTTAGTCATCAGATACGTAGCATTTCGGAGAAACACGGATGTGTGAAGTTTGTAACATATAAAGAGCTTGATTCCAAAAGGATCTAAATCCTTGTTTTAACAAAATGATTTTTTTTTTAATACTCATTTCCGACATAAAAACAAAATGCATTAGATCACATTCAAAAGTTTTATCAGGAAAAAAAACCTGATTACGTGCAGTATCGTGTTTCACTCCGAGAAACGAGTGGTATCCAAATCAGTTTCATTCCAATAGAAGCTGCATAATATACAACACACACCCCCTGACTTTGCTTACATCAATGTACATATACATGCAAATGAATCTACACACACACACACACGCACAATCACACACGCACACGTACATTGAAGAGCCGCAACGAAACTTCATTAACCAACCAACCATTAGAAATGATGAGGGAGAGAATTACATCAGAAATGATGAAAAGATGAGAAGGACAAAATACATGAGGAATGTAAAAGAGGAAGAAAAGAGGAACCTGATACATATATATATAGAGAGAGAGAGAGAGAGGAGGGGAGATGAAGAGAGTGAGAGAGAGAGAGAGAAAGAGAGAAAGAGAGATGGAATGCCAAAATTATAACACTAAGTTTGGTTAAGGGATACTCAAAAAACAAAAGTGAAAAAAGTTCACTCTTGATGGGGTGAATTTAGAAGGAAATTCAAATGTATTCAAACTTACTATTTTCGTTATTTCAGAGAGACCTTATATCTGAGGTCATTTCGAAATTCGTGAAAATTCACATTTTCACTAAAAAAAAATCACTCTTCAGTTTTGACAGTTACTCCTTCAAGAGCAAACATTTTCACTTTTTTTTTTCAAAGAGTAGGATTAGGAGGAAATCAAGGAAAGAACGAAATAAATGCATCAAAAATGAAAAACAAAGGATAAGACTAGATTTGGGTTGTGGTTAAGCGAAAAAAATATTGAGCTGAATGGTTTGAACTGTATAAATAATGGTTATGAATTTGCTTATGTTCTATTTTTATATTGTGTTCAATATGGTGTTAATAAATTGCTTATACATTGATTCTTAATTCAATTCAATTTGTTTCAACACTAATTTATATATTTATTAAGTGATACAATAAACAATTGCAATCGTATAACAACAGAAAATATATTATAAAAGTTTATAAAAAAAAAAAAAATGCATTAGCAAAATGTAAAGCAGTTGGTGGTTTTATGCATAAGTCCTAATATCCCTGTGTTTCGATCAGGTTACTCTTTAAGGGAAAACAACTTTTGCCCTATACCATAACCCTTAGCAAATTTTCGGTGTTGATGTTTTGATGTTGCTATTGGCCTGATTTCTTACTTCAGCGCAGCACCAATATAAAGATAAGACTGATCTTTGGGCAAATCTCACTTGGTGTTCAGCAATTAGTATGCCCTACTTGGACCATTCTTAAAACCTTGAGATTATGTACTGAAGCTATGGAATGCAATCTAAATTGTGCTTCATGCACCACATAACACACACCCAGCACCAACACTGAACTTGAGACCACTCAATGATTTTGAAGGATATAATGCTGAAATTCGAGTTCAAATATTCCTCTTGACGTGAAAACGACCTGCTGTAACCACTCCCCTATCAACACTGCATTTATCAGGAGATGACCTGCTATAACCACGCCCCTATCAACATTGCATTTACCCGGAAACGATCTGCTATAACCACGCCCCTACCAACATTGCACTTGAAACGACCTGCTATAACCACGCCCCTATCAACATTACACACTTACCCATGTTACCAATAAACCGTCATATTTCATATTTTAAAAATATCTTACAGAGACGCACGAACGACATGCACCGTCCATTCATGCTGGAAAATAACATTTAGTTTGATGTATACGTTACGCGAGGAAATCGTACATATGCCAGTCTTTAATCATGTCGGGAAGTAACAAACCAATTCAAATCGCATAATAATGAATGCATGGCATACCTTTACAACAAAAGCTGAAAATGGAAGGAGCGGAAGAATATTATGTAAGTATAGCTCACCGACATGTTATGAACGAGCTTATTATTTATCATAATATATTTTGTATCTTATTTCATATATTTTTTTTGTGTTAGTTTTATGAATGCAGAGGCGGCGGAACCAGGAAGGCAGGGGGGGGGGGCACTGTGACCCCCCACTTTTTCATCACCCTAAAAGTGCCCCTTTTCATGACTAAAAAGTGCCCCTTTTCTAAGCTAATAAAATGCAATATTTATACTAAAAAGTGGCACTTTTAATACAAAAAAAAGAGTGTCCCTTGTTACTCCAGTCTCTTTTAAAAACCAAAATTTCGCTCGCGCTTCGCGTCGCGGATACTAAAAAAGGGTCTATAATGCACGAGAAACTCACATTTTTAGCTTTTAATATTCATCTCCCGTTTCGCGCTCGCGGATGCTTAATAGGTATATAATGCACAAATAATTCAAATTTTGAGCTAAAAAATTTTGGTGCACGCTTCGCGTTCGCAGATACTAAATAGTGTCTATAATGCACAATAAACTCCATTTCTAAGCTCATAATATTCAACTCGAGCTTCGTGATCACGGATATTTAATAGGGTATAATGATGCACAATTAACTCCACTTTTAAGCTCAAATTTTTGACTCGCGCTTCGCGCTCGCAGATATTAAATAGGTTATGTAATGCACAAGAATTAACTCAATTTTTCAGCAGAAAATTTCAGCTTGCTCTTCGTGCTCGTAATCATTTTGTTCATCATTAATAAAATTTAAAGACATTATAATTTTCAAAAGCACAATATTAAAGGCAAATTGTCTGCGCACCCTACTTATCTGAATACTTTTCTCTTTAAGACTCTGGTCTCAGGCCTTTCAGAAAAGTGGCCCTTTAATTTTCAGAAAAAGTGCCCTTTTTTCATCGTGACCCCCCACTTTCAAATTCGTTCCGCCGCCTCTGTATGAATGTGCTTATGAACCATTGCGTGTGGAAAATAAAACTTGAACTGAATATTCTACATTGAACTCCATCACCACCACCACCAACAAAACCATCAGCTAATATAAAACCAACACCAGTCATCATGAATACTTCCTTAATAAAAGCTGTTTGTGTATTTATTTTCATTTCAGTTCAATTCGATTTCATTGCACATGTCATAGACATCTATTGTTCATTTAATTGCTCTTTTGTTTTCAGCTAAATTGGTCATGTTGGTGATAATCCACCAGACACCCATCAGTTTATACAAAATATACGTGTATAAATGTCGTCTTCATTAAAAAAAAATAATAAAAAAAGGGATATAATCCACTAGAGGAGATGACGTCCAATCTTATCCCTTGTTCTTAGGCTGCAAATAAATAAGCGAAGGAGCTGGATGCTCCCACGTCACATCTTACTTTTTGTCTTTATTTTTTTCCCCAGTGTATTTCACCTACCTGCTACATGCATAAAATATGTATGTTTGCAGGCCCGAAACCAGGGTCATTGGACGTTTCAAAATAATGAACCCCCACCTCTAGCAATCCGAAACAAAAATAATCTTCCTAAAGATTCATGTACTGTTTTCAACGGTTCCATTTAATAATTTGTATTTTATAATGATGTAATTAAATCCGTTTTTCCGGGACATGGCTAAACATGTAGATAAAATCAGGAAAAAAAAGTTTAAAATATACTTTCGGGTCTCTCTACTGGGGAAAAAGAAGCACGGTCCCTATATTTTTTGATAACCACTCATTGCCTTTGCATATTAAAATCGGAATTTTTTGCTGCTGCCCCATGTTTTCGGCTCCCCTTAAATCCTGGATCTGCCGCTGTGAATCGAGTACTAAGTTAGACAGGAAATATGGTTTCATTGTGTTTGGCCTGCAGGTAATTATGAGGGAGAAATGGAGCACACAATTTCCGCTCGTGCTCGCTCTTACATGTTTTTAATTTTACATGACATGAAAAATTCCAACAACTATAACATAAAACATAATAATTAAATGTCTCGTATTCATAAAACTATTTAAATGTATATATGAATGTAGGAACAACCAAAGTCCATGATCGTCCATTTCGTGTAAATCAAGAAAAACTGAATGATTTTTGTTTGTAGCTATTAGGGATTTGGAATAGTTTTTCCTTAATTTCAGGCATTTTGGGGCATAATTCAGTGCTGTAAATTATACACACGATGGGCTCGTGTATATATACATGCATGAGCAACAACCTCCCATGATGAACTCAATTTGGCTAAGAAATGGACTTGGGTGGTTCTTATATTCAGGTATTCATTTTTTAAAGTGTAAGTTTGTGAAAAGAGATAATGGCCATGATTTGGTATTCATTCATTTATTGCAATAAAAATCCCGGGAAGGGCGTAGTTTTGAATATTTCTCACTAATGCAACTACCAAGGTGCAAGGCCTGGATCTGTGCTATGACATTTTCTTTCGCTCCGGGGTCAGTGACAAATGATCTTGATGCTAACTTACTAACCCTAACCCCAACATAAACCTGTACGGTAACCCTGACCCCAACATAAACCTGTACGGTAACCCTAACCCCAACATAAACCTGTACGGTAACCCTGACCTAAACGACATTCACCGTGCCACACTCCGACCCTATACTTATATTTTACCTTGAATTAGATGCATGCAAAATCGTATGCTCTGCTAATTATTCTCCCGTTCCTTTCCAAATATTGACAGTCATTCAATAATCCATGCCAACCTATTTAACTTATTTTAATATACTCCATTGTAATAACGCTCCGTGCTAAAGAGGAAAAATCATTGTTTGAACACATGTCTGTGTTTATATTCATTATAAAGACGCGTTTTTGTTGATACCCGTTGCCATGACACACCTACTGAAAACAAAATGAAGCTATTATTTATCGATATGTCTAGAAGCATTCCACACTGATCAATCTTTAGTTGCTCATGGAAACAGATATCTCATATATCTAGTCAAATTCTTCGATTGTTCTTCTTGGATGGCATGGTTATTAAGGTCACAGGAAAACGATCAATTCATTCACCAGTATGTTGTCATTAGGACGACATTAATAATCAAGATGGTGTAAACAGGAACGACAACTACTACAATCATGTTATGTATTTTCAATGAGTAGGGAATATTCCATTTAATCGATTGTCAGAATCTGAAATAAGCATTACTCTTTTATCACCTTATCATAATACAAAAGGATTTATAAAACATGTTTCCCAAATTTGATGAATCATTATTTTGATGCCATTTTAAAAGTGTATTTTCAGACGAACGTTCGGTATAGGCCTTTCCGGGCTGCAACCCCATGAAACCGCCGGGGTAAAAATAATAATTTCCGAGTAAGTAGATTTTCAAAAGAAAGAACTGGGTTGGATTTGTATTGCACATCATGGTTTGACGGTATTATTTGATCTTTAAAAACCATGACATTTGAGTCAACAATCAAGTGAACATTAGAACAGTGTATAAACATGTGAACCGTGTTTTATGAAGTATGTAATATGTATTTCTGATGTATTAATTTATTCATAAAGCGCCAACAACAAGAATCATAGGGTGGGGGCATGCCCCCCCCCCCCACCCGGGGCAAAAAATAAATAAAAATAAATGAATAAATAAAACAATATTGGAAGGAGATGCATACATTTCGAATCATCAGCCATTGGGTACAGATTCTTTTATATCATGTTTATTGGGCAATTCCATGTTTTTTTGTTTTTGTTTTTGTTTTACTTTGTTTTGTTTTGTTTGTTTGTTTGTTTTTTGTTTTTTTTTTTTTTTTTTTTTTTTTTTTTTTTTGGGGGGGGGCCTTTTTGTTCTGTTATTTCTGTGTCCCGTACGACAAAATGCTATTTTTTCATTAGATTTTGTGCCCCTTCTGGTACTACTTGAGGATCATCTTCCATTATTTAATGAAATAATCATTTGTTTTCATGTCGAAAAGATGTAAAATGTTGTCAAAATATGACAATATGTCATGTCTGTTTAACCCCTCCATTCCGTGTTCTCTTACTAGACCCATCCTGATCGGATGCGGGGCGCCACCAGGAGGAAACAGAATGCTATGATGTACCAGCAGTTGAAAGCTTTTGAAGCTATCTTACATACTTTCCAAGGAAGACACGAGACCGACTCCTTATACCATGCCTTGTCTGGAATCATTCCTCGTAAGTCAATAAATACTCATTTATTAACTTATTGTAAAAATCCTACGTGATATAAATTTATCTATGGTAATATAAGGTGATCTAAAGTACATACATGGCTGAAAACGAAAGAACATACTTTTAACAAGAGACGGACTATCAAGAAGTGCCTCGACAGATCAGAATGTAAAAACTGGATGAAATGTTATGGCGATGTTATTATAATGACTTTTATTTTCGTTTTGTAGACAATGGCCGTGTGCGTTCAATACATGCCTTGCATCATTACGCTAAGCAGTGGTACTCTGACAGAGAGAAACACGACCAAACAACTATCACACGTATCGATGTATTCAACCAGGAGATCGAGCAACTAAAGCAGATGAAGACACTCTTCGATGAACGTATCTATTCAGTACTTTTCGAATTCTACTATGAGATGGTCATGGAAGAGATTCCACAGGCTACTAAGTTGGTAGACAGAGGCCATCGGACAAGCAGTCAGGTTCGTGGGTCGAATCTCCTCGTTATGTCTAATATTGAAGGATACGCCGCACTTAATGAACCAATGCCCGTGGAGAGGTTGTATGATATATCAAAAGATTGCGAGAAGCTTTTTACAATTATTCATCAACTTCAGCAAGTTGATGTCCGCTGGGGAAGTCTCCTGAAGTCAGATGAAGTGGATGTTGAGTTGTTCGACCCAGATTCGGTTTATGATGTCAAGTTGTATCCAAACTATCGAAGATTCGAGGCTATGCTGCGACTAATACCAGACGTCATACGAAAGATACAACGTGCTCTTGAGCTGGCAAAGAGCTGGTGGTATCAGGCTGAGAGAATCAGAAGACGACTACAAGGACAAAAGATCCGTGATGATACTACCTCAGATCAACCTTCTCAAGACTATCAACACCATGCCAATGGATCATCAAATGTTGATCATCCTTCAACAGAGCAAGTACTGCAGAATGGCCATTCAGCAGAATCAGTGCCTGGCCATTCAGCAGAATCATTGCCACATCAAACACCAGAGGTCAAACCGGATTCGTATGATCCATACAGAAGTGAAGAAACACAGCGCGCTGTGGATGAAGATGATAAAGGCAGATCAATCGATCATTGTTTTAACTCAACTTCGAAGAATGAAGACAACCCCCTGCATCTTAGAGAAACCTCAGATCATATTTCTCACACATATCCTGCTGTGATGGAGACAGTCGAGTCTCGTCTCCAGGAACTCTCCAAATCTATTGCTCTGGGACAAATAGACCTTGCTTCAGAGACTAACGAACTGGAGTTCTTCAACAGACGACAGCAACGGATTCATAAACTAAGATCCAATCTGAAACGCACTATCAATGCAATGGAAGCGATGCATGACGAGCTAAAAGGCTACAGGCGAGCTAAAGAACAACTACTTCTACAGCTGGAAGATGCAGATACCTTGTCATATAGACGCCATGTTTCAGGCAAACTAAAGAATATCGATGACAAAGTGAAAGATATCCAGGAGCTTTCACAGGTTATCGAGTATCGACATAAACTAATGACCAGTGACTTGAAACTTGAATTGGATCTCAAGGAAACTTTCACAAGGTTGGTTTTTTTTTTTTTATCGTCACATAACACACATATAATTATATATTAATGCTATATATGCACTTGTATTTTCTCAATTTTATTATAACTTTATGGGAAAAAAGTGTCGACTAGAAGTGTTCTTTAAACCTCTCCTTGGTGATAGTCGGGTTTAGATAATATATTATCTAACCATAGCTTGTCTCTCAAACCCGTCTCTGTCCTGAACTAAAGTACTGATTTCGTAATTTCTTCCCACGACTAATGATTTCATCAAAAATGGCTTTTAACAGGATAATAAACAAAAATAATGTCCATTATTTTATACCGCATCATGTATGTGAGATATGACACTCCTTGCGCAATTTAAACGACCTTCACCGTCTCAAATGATCCATTATGTAACGTCTCCTCATTCATGGTCGGTTTTACACGTCCCTCTTGTGAGAGCTTATTAGGAGCATTGGTAGGTCAATATTAGTTAGAAAATTGACATCGCATCATATATCTTGACCTCAATGTGAAGAAGGTGCATTGATTTTGTTCAATGCTAAAAAATATGCATTAATTTCCATTTGTTCCCCTTTGATAACTGTTATCCCGCGATTATATAATATATTACACTCCTACCTGTATTTTTATCTCACTTTCTGTTAAGGTATCAAAACGAAGTTCGTGGGCGAGTTGATCTTTTACAGTCATCCATTCGAGATGAAGAAGAGAAAAAAGCGCAGCTAGTGCACGAGCTGAGACTTCTTCGTCTGCAGATTGGATTGGAGGTGAACGACCAAGAGAACACACAGGACAATGAGAGCCTATCGTATCACACGCGTGCGCGTTATAATAGAAGTACGCGCAAGGAGATCAAACCAGTTCAGACTGGTTTTGAGGAAACAAACCATGAGAACACGTACACGCAAAACAAGAGCAGATTAAACCATGTCAACATTACTCGCTCTCTACCTAGAATACCGACAAGAAGAGTAGGAGGTGTCTCTCGGTTAAGTGAACAGTCCTTGAATGAATATAGGGAAGAGGAACAAGAAAACAAAGATCCATTTTCTCCTGATCTACTACTACTTGCTCAGTCTGTTGATTCCAGTCAGGATATACTTTCAGATGATATGAAACCTCTTGATATAGTTTCAAGTAGTCCCGATCATTACAGACAGCTTTCTAATGATAATGGAGTCAATGAGAATCGGAATGCGAATCAAGGTAACATAGCCAGACAACCTGATCGTATAATAAACCCGATTAATACATATCTGATGCCCGAGACAGGTGAAAACCACTCCAACTCTCACAAGTTCCAAGGTTCAAATAGATATTCCAACAAAACACAAAACAACCTATTCACCTACACGCGAATAGTTACCCTACCTCAGACACAGCGTCTTCGATCACAACACAATCCAATATATATACCAACCCAAGACTATCACCCATCATCCACCCATCTCCCTATCTCCCTGTCCCTCTTCCGCCTATCCTTTACACCATCTTTTACCCACTTTACCTACCACACCCTTTCACCAATGTCTACAAAACCTCGCGTATCACGAGCACGGACATGTCTCAAGAATTCCTGTTCACTTGTTCACTCCTTATCCAAAAATCACGTTTCACCAATGTCTACACCCCTTGCATCCAATCTTCTACACCCTTCTTCACCAAATCACCATCACTTCACCCTTCTCCTACACCCTCGCCTACCCTTAAACACCCATTCACCCACTTTTACTACCTATACCCCTTCTCACCAATACGCACTAGCACACCTTTCGCAACACTCCAATACCTCTTCACCACCTCACTTGCTACCCCTTCACGCACCCCCACCTATTTACCCATACCCTTTCACAGCTACTCAAGTATAGGCTACAACGCTTTCACACTCTACAACCCCTCGCTTACCTTCCTCACCCTATTTCCAACCTATCTCCTAAACACCCCTTTCACCATCTCCTAACACCCTTTCCCATTCTACACCCCTTTCACCCATACTCCATACTCCGCCTTTCACCAAACTCCACACACCGTTCACCTAGATCCTAACATCCCTTTCACAACTATCTCCTACTACCTCTTTCAACTCTATTCTCCTACACCCTTCAACCCATCTCCTACACCTCTTTCACCTATCCCTACAGTCCCTTTCAGCCCATCGTCCTACAGCGCCTTCACCCTTCTCCTACCACCGCCTTTCACCAATCTCTCACTACCCGATTCACCAATCTTCCTAATACCAACTATTTCACCAATCTCTCACAGCGCTTTCACGCCTACTTCAATACACCCCTTTCGTCAACACCCATTCACTATCACCACCTCCTACAGCCCATTTCACTTCCCTTTACCTTCCACAACATCAGGTTTTGATCCATGGGGGCGGGGAAGGGGGGGGGGCTGCACCGCCAGAAAAAATTGAGAAAAATTACCAAAGATGACAAAATGCAGAAAAAAAAAGTCGGCTCATAACATCCCCAAGTCATCATTGATCCGCACGCAACAGGCCTTCTTGGTATCTCAATCTGCTGCATCAATACAACACACAGATCTTCTACCAATCTGCCTATTACGAGCAACCCCGACTTCAGCTAGAAATAAGAGAAAAAGACGAAGTGTTGAATCGGGCCTTTCTCCTCCTAGATTATAAGCGATGAAATCTTGAGGTTTGGCTGGGGAAAGATTACGTCATTGTTTAATGTCGGACAACACATGAACCAATTGACTGGCCTTATCAGAATTAACGAACCATCTACAAGCTATTTCAAAAATAATCCCGATTCAAGTAGTAGACACAAACATCCCCTAAGAAAGATTGATATTTCTTAAGCAGTGATCCCTCCTAAATCAACGGGTAATAAGAGTGCTTTCAGAAGCAAAAATTGAGCTCCATCATTGTTTAGCTCAAAAGATTGTTACCATTTCCGAATTACATAATCCAATGCAAAATCGATTCATGAATAAGTGGTTTTAACAGGTATGTTACGAACTTGAGGATGCTTATGCCTTTTGTCTGGTATGGGTCGTTCATTGGTAACAAGAGGTCTGGTCGATGTAATTTCTTTTCTTGTTTCGACCTTTGTGACTTCTTCTTGTCCTTGATCGTCTGCCAGCAACACCAAGCAACTCTACCTCCCAGTGGTATCAAAGCTAAGCAGGATGAGTTTATAGGCAATGGTGAATGAGAGCTGAGGACACTACCTTCTCTCTTCGGGTCATACATCCTAGGAGTTTGACCCTGCCTTGTAAAAGGTGATTCTTCCTCACGGACCTGTGGTAGAGCTGTTTCTTGACTAAAGCTCCATTTTTGTTTAACCAAGTGACTTACGAGGCCGTCGGTTTAGATTCTTGTTGGGAGTGTATTGTCTGAAATGGTAGGAGGTGGTTGCATTCTTTGTCCATATCTTTGTTCGTTTCTCTTCCATCATGGTGCGTAGTATCTTGGTAGAATCGTAATCTGGGGTGAAATCCATTAGATATATGTCCAGATGGACTGTCAACATCTTATTCTCACGGAAAGTATTCTCTGGAACTTGAGGTAACGATGCTTCTTCATTCCTTCAGCGCTGGGAGGGAAGTATTTATTTCAGGAATTTTTCTGTTTTCTCTTGTTTGTGT
>CALNVZ010000641.1:830591-858396 GCA_940671915.1 Paracentrotus lividus | reverse complement strand
ATGGATTTCACCCCAGATTACAGGATTCTTACCAAGATACTAGCCACCATGATGGAGAAAGAAACGAACAAAGATATGGACAAAGAATGCAACCACCTCCTACCATTTCAGACAATACACTCCCAACAAGAAATCTAAACCGACGGCCTCGTAAGTCACTTGGTTTAAACAAAAATGGAGCTTTAGTCAAGAAACAGCCTCTACCACAGGTCCGTGAGGAAGAATCACCTTTTACAAGGCAGGGTCAAACTCCTAGGATGTATGACCCGAAGAGAGAAGGTAGTGTCCTCAGCTCTCATTCACCATTGCCTATAAACTCATCCCTTAGCTTTGATACCACTGGGGAGGTAGAGTTGCTTGGTGTTGCTGGCAGACGATCAAGGAAACAGAAGAAGTCACAAAGGTCGAAACAAGAAAAGAAATTACATCGACCAGACCTCTTGTTACCAATGAACGACCCATACCAGACACAAAGGCATAAGCATCCTCAAGTTCGTAACATACCTGTTAAAACCACTTATTGATATAAGACGGAAATGGTAAACAATGCTTGAGTATTGGTAGATGTTAAAAGGACATTACAAATCACACCTATTTCACATGAAACAAGATTTCATCTCCAACATGTCTCTTACCTTCAGATTTTGGTAATATCAGATACTGACCTCTGACCTAATGACTCAAAAATCTAATCCGATCATTATCCAAAAGCAATCTAATCCAGTTCATATCATGGGTGGTTTTCAGGTAAAACAAGGACAATAAATTGATTTTTTTAAGTTAACCCATGTGACCTTGTACAGACTTAATAAATGAAATATGAATAGACATGCACATAACATTAAGTTTAGAGGATTATAGTCTATTCCCTTATAACGAGCATAGATAAATAATCATTCTCCCAGTCCAAATGTCAAACATGCCTACTTGTTTGCATTTTAATGAAATTGCGTTAGGAAGACAGAGGTATTTGGCTGAACTGGTTTTGATCACGTGGTACATGTAATAACATGCAGTGGAATGTATCAGTTGTGTTTTTTGAGATATCGTGATGACGAGGCCAATACGGGGAAATTCCTTAATTCACCTCTTTATCCATTTACATTTCATTCTGAAACCTAATTAGATTGCCTGTGTATGGTAATACATACTGGCCGGTATTCCCAAAGGTGCTATTTTCTCGAACAATAGGATGACATACTTAGTACGCCTACTAACTTTAGTCACACTTTGAGAATACCAACCGCCATCCTCAAGTACAAAGTTCATTAATCTGAGATACCATAATAGCAAGATTTAAGATGGATAAATAACCAATTAAAATTATGCCTCTGCAACACCTTAGCAATATACAGTCTACCCCCATTATAATGAGCACAGAAACTTGATTTTGTTGTGAGGCAGGTCTCCCAAACCCGATCATAAACTTGCATGTGTCTATGTGTTCAGTATGGAGAGATTTCATTATAACGTGGTAATTGCACCTCATTATAATTGGAGTGAACTGCATTGTATCATCAATCCCTTCATTATTACAATACTCTCAACATGTAAGTCTACTCGTGAACCATTTCAAAGGTGAAATCGCATAAACGATACTTTAAGACACATCATAAATTGTTTAAAAGTTTTTTAATCTCTCACAAACATAAGAACATGGGGAACTGCAACTCCCTCTATATTATATCATTATCATTTGTATTCTATTTTTCAAAGTGTTATAAAAGAAATTATCATTTTTATCATCATTATGACTTTATATTACTACTTGGTAGGATTTTCATTAAAAAAAAAACATATGGATTTCTAATTAGTTTAGTATTGAAGCTTTATAAAAGCTACATTATATATATCTTCTCTGAATGAAAGATGTAAATATACATCTAGCATTCTTTTGAATGTGATTTTTTTTTTTTATCAAAGTAGATAGAAACCTGGTTCAATTGGTATTCTAGAAACAAATTACATTTGTACACGGACAACACAATTTGTATAACATCCCCTCATCCGGTACAAGGGGCTCATTTTATATAAATAGTGTACAAACTATCAAGCAATATACTGGATTATAAGTACGACAAATACTAAATTATCCCGAGAGCAGACTGCGGCCGAGGTGAAATAGATCTGCACGAGGGATAATTTAGTATTTGGAGTTTATATAGTCCAGTAATGTTGCAAGATGGAGCGTTCACTATTCATTATAGTAAATAGACCCTGAGATCTCTGACTGAACCTAATCTGGTTTTATCTTTGCCAAAATGTTGATGCTAAATTAGCTATTATGACATAGATTGTTGCTCCGCGTATCCATTGTTATAAGCTGCTGTGCGCACCATTTTACTGTTATTACGCGCTTGCAATGAGGCAAATGCACCTGGCAATCGATACACTCCCCATTCATTTAACACGGGCTTTCCCGTCCAAAAACCGAAAGTTATATTGTACATACCGGTATGTACAATATAACAAATTGAAGGTAGGTCACGTGGTACTGATCTATCCAATCCCAATGCGTATTTTTTTTACCACCATTTACTATATTATTACATTATCTGAACAAGTTATGACTAGATATCCTATATACCTCATTTTAAAAAGAATTTATTTATGAAAGGTTGAAAGTGCAGTCATCTTCTTAATCATAGAAGCAATTCATAGTTTAATTCTGCAGTCTTTATCCATTTTTATAACTTACTTGAATTGAACAGATTTATTGTGCGTTTGGAAAGTTGGAAATAACAGCTTTAAGTGCTGTATCAACGTTATTTGTTATTAAGTATATTATGTGTGTTATTTTGAATAATATTTGTTTCATAGTTGATATATAAAAGATACATTGACCGATTTTACTTTGAGACAAATTCATTTATATGAGCTTTCATGGATCTTTCACTCTGCAATGACCTTGGGGTCATATATGGGAGATTACAAGATCTACAGGAGCCCATAGAACTGACTATGCCTATCATAGCAATCAATGCATCTATAATGTTATGCAACAAAGTTACTAGCATCCATGACATCTGATTATTGAATGAATTGACTCTGATATTATATGAGGCTGTATTTTGATGCATGTACAATGTGCCTTCACATAAAATTTCAACAAAATATGTCAAAAGTTGCACAAATTATAAAACAGAAAACATATATAGATATATATATTTGACTGTTTTCACATCTGCGCCATTGCATGGAATCGGCATAAATTTCATAATTGGAAAACATTGTTAACTTATGGTGATACACATTATGCAAAATTTATGTTTCATAAATAAAGATGTCCATTGGAAATGTGAGATAATTAGGTATTTGTTTACTCTTTTAAATATGATGGGGGGGAAAAAAAATTGCTTTTGAAGGAGAATTCCAGGCTGAAATTTGTGTATTTAGAAAAATTGAGTAAAATTTAAAAAGCACAACACTGAAAATTTCATCAAAATCGGATGAGAAATAGCAAAGTTATTAATTTCTTAGGTTTTTTTTTTTTTTTTTTTTTTTTTTTTTTTTTTTTTTTTTTTTTTTTTTTTTTTTGCTGAAACAGTTCTTGGCATAGTCTCATACATATTAAATTAGCAAGCTGATGATATAACAGCTCCATTACTTCCTTTCTATTTTATTGTATGAAATAACAATTATCCAGATTTTCTAATTCAAGAACATAAAAACAGGGATGACTCCTTGTGGAATGTTGAAGGTCATAAGTGCTTTTACTTATTTCAATATGAGGGATAGATTTTTTATATGCAATGTATGAAAAAATGCAATAAATAGGATAAGTAGTGGAGCTGTGATATCATCAGCCTTGTTCATTGAATATGCATGAAACTATGCCAAAAACTGTTTCACCAGTAAAATTCAAAACCTCAAAAATGCATAACTTTTTTATTTTTCTTTCATTTTGATGAAACTTTCTGTGTTATGCTTGTTAAATTTTACTTTACTTTTTAAAACATTTCAATTTTAGCCTGGAGGCCTCCTTTAGCCCTAACTAGGCCAGGGTATTTGGGGAGATCTTATAGCCAGGGGGGCTGTCGACTGCGCGATCGCGCACGTCCCCTGTTGCATAATCTCTGTAACTGTATAGTTAATTTTTCCAAAAAACATTTCGTTTTAATTATATATGCTAATTATGCTAATTTATGCATGAAATCCTACTTTTTGCTCTAATTCTCTAGATATAGCTCCAAGAATGCTAATTTTTGGTTTACATATTCCTTATAGCATTCCTAGCAGGTTTCCATATTCCTTATAGCATTCCTAGAAGGTTTACATATTCCTTATAGCATTCCTAGCAGGTTTACATATTCCTTATAGCATTCCTAGCAGGTTTACATATTCCCTATAGCATTCCTAGCAGGTTTACATATTCCCTATAGCATTCCTAGCAGGTTTCCATATTCCTTATAGCATTCCTAGGTTTCCATATTCCTTATAACATTCCTAGCAGGTTTCCATATTCCTTATAGCATTCCTAGCAGGTTTACATATTCCCTACAGCATTCCTAGCAGGTTTACATATTCCCTATAGCATTCCTAGCAATTGTATTTGAAAAAAAGTGTGGTGTTGCCATCAATTTCTTTTGTATTTCTTTGTTTTTCGACCTTTTTATTTTTATTGTTTTTTCGACCATATTTGTTGGAAACATTATTTCTGTCATAAATAGCAACAAATCAAGTGAATATCATCAATAAAAGCAACAGTAAACCCTCATTCATGAATTTTAGCTGAAAAGACAATTTGTATTGACGTTGTACATGAAATCAAGTTTTTGAGCAATTTTGGGTCTGACGCACGGTAACAAAATTATGTGTAACTTGCGAACCAGGTACTGTGCGGGAGATTCAGAGGAAAAAAGTCACGAAACATTGCGGCAAGAGCTTGTCACGCTGCGAACATATTGCGCGAAACGTCGAGGGGGGCCTCCCAGGCCCCCCACCCTGGCCTAGTTAGGGTTAATAATTTATGTGCTTTTACCGTGTGAGTGAAAGAAAACTAAACATCTAGAAAATTGTCATTAAAAAGAAAACCAATTCATGAATCCCAAATTATTATGCATTATGATAGAGTAACTTCTGCCGCATCTTCTGGTACCATTTTTGTGTGGTGTATGTTTACGCCTCGATGAACATAGCGCATTGTTTGCAAACGTGCAAATTTTGAATTGTGCATAAGTGGGGGAAATCAAAACAATAAAATCTAACAAATTTAGATTTGTTAGATTTTATTTCAACCTGAATAAAATGACAACTTTTTAGAGAAAGGTTTTGAGCAAAATTACTTGGCAAGGTTATTATTACAATATCGACTACATTTGTAGATTCTATGTAAACATAGATTTGATTTATCAAGTAATGCATGAGTGAGCACGCATCAAAGAGTAAATTGTCACTTACAAACCTAAAAAGGCCACTTAGGTACCTTCCCAAAAGATACAGCTGCGGCCGGCTGCGTGAACGCCGCACAGCGGGCTTTTAAGCAGGATATACCGTTCCCCTATTATTCTTCCATTGACTTAATTGGAGGGGATTAGTACATCCTGAATAAAGCGCCGCGGCGTTCACGCAGCGGGACGCGGCTGTATCTTTTGGGAAGGTACCTTAATGAAAAGTGATAATCCGATTTGGGGCCCCCTAAAACAAGGGGAGGATGGGAGGCCTGCATTGTTCATAGGTCTTATTTTATTGTGGATTGGGGAAAAAGACTCTAATCCTGGCTGGTTACATTGTCAAACACCTTGACAACTTCCTCATGGCTTTCAAAAGCATTGATGAGAGCAGCGACGTCATTTAGGTCTGAATCTTCAAGACTAATGGTGGTTTGAGGTATAAACTCCAGACTAGAAGATTGAATTTGAAGAGAACGTGCAGCCAGGCCATCCCGTACTGAACGAAGGTCTGACGGATCACAGATGAACTGGAGAAGGAGAGCAAGAAACACAATAACACAATATCTTGTATAAGATGGTTACAGGCAATACAATAAAATCTACAGTTAGGACGAAAATTATTAGACCATGCTCTTTTTCATATTAAAGGGTTTCAGTGTTTTCAATCTTCGCAACGAAATCAAAGACATGATGCAGGAACACAGGCCAGTCAACACAAGAGAACATTCTGATGTCTGTCGAGGGGAATATCGTACCTTATCATAATGGGAGTGTACTGTAAAAGACATTCTGATGTTTATTGAGGGTGATTATCTTATCATAATGGGAGGGTACTGTAAAAGACATTCTGATGTTTATTGAGGATCATTATCTTATCATAATGGGAATGTACTGTAAAAGACATTCTGATGTTTATTGAGGGTGATTATCTTATAATAATGGGAGGGTACTGTAAGACACATTCTGATGTTTATTGAGGATGATTATCTTATCATAATGGAGTGTACTGTAAAAGACATTCTGATGTTTATTGAGGATCATTATCTTATCATAATCAGAGTGTACTGTAAAAGACATTCTGATGTTTATTGAGGGTGATTATCTTATCATAATGGGAGGGTACTGTAAGACACATTCTGATGTTTTATTGAGGATGATTATCGTATGCATAAGGAGTGTTACTGTAAAAGACATTCTTGATTTTATTGAGGTGATTATCTTTATCATATGGAAGTTACTGTTAAAAGACATTTGATGTTTATGGTGATTATCTTAATCATAATGGGAGGGTACTGAAAAGACATTCGGATGTTTATTGATGATGATTATCTTATCATAATGGGAGTGTACTGTATAAACATTCTTGATGTTTATTGAGGATCATTATCTTAGTAATGGGAAGGTACTGTAAAAGACATTCTGAGTTATTGAGGGTGACTTATCTATCATAATGGTAGGTGTACTGGTAAGACACATTCTGATGTTATTGAGATGATTATCTTTCATAATAGAAGTTTACTGTTTAAAAGACATTCTGTGTTTATTGAGGATCATTATCTCATCATAATGGAGTTACGAAGACATTCTTTTGATGATGTTTATTCATGAGGGTTATATCTTATCATAATGGAGGTACTGTAAGACACATTCTTGATGTTATGAGGATGTACTTAATCATAATGGAGTGTACTGTTAAAGACATTCTGTGTTATTGGGATGAATCTTATCATAATGGAGGTACTGTACAAACATCTGATGTTTATGAGAATGATTATTCATCCATAATGGAGTACTGCTAAAAGACATTCTGATGTTTATTGAGGATGATTATCTTATCATAATGGGAGTGTACTGTAAAAGACATTCTGATGTTTATTGAGGACGGTTATCTTATCATAATGGGAGTGTACTGTTAAAGACATTCTGATGTTTATTGAGGGTGATGATCTTATCATAATGGGAGTGTACTGTAAAAGACATTCCAATGTTTATTGAGGATGATTATCTTATCATAATGGGAGGGTACTGTAAAAGACAGTCTGATGTTTATTGATGATGATTATCTTATCATAATGGGAGGGTATTGTAAAAGACATTCTGATGTTTATTGAGGATGATTATCTTACATATCATAATGGGAGTGTACTGTAAAAGACATTCTGATGTTTATTGAGGATGATTATCTTACATATCATAATGGGAGGGTACTGTAAAAACACATTCCGATGTTTATTGAGGATGATTATCTTACCATAAAATCATTCTGATCCTCTCCATCTGTTAATACTTCTTCTGCTCCTACATCTATTGCTAGTTCCTCTGCTTCATCGATATCCATTGACCTCTGACCTTCTGATTCATCAATATTTGTTGACCCTTGACCTTCTTCTTCACAAGCGACCCGTACAACTCCTTTCTTCTCAAAGGCGAACATGGCGGTACCCTGCTCTCCAAACACTCCCCTGCATAATAATACACATCACAATTAGGATCTTCATTTATAGAAGACTGAACAAAATTAATACACATTACAATTAGGATCTTCAAACGTAGAAGGCACATTTTTACTCTGCACAATAATAATGCAAATCACAATTATAATAATAATAAAAATAATATTCCTTTTATTGAAACCAACACATTGATGTAAAACAGGTTGGATTCGATAGTTGAATTAGGATCTTCAATACTAGAAGGCTGCCCAAAAATAATACACATCACAATTTGAATCTTCAATGGTAAAAGGCACAGTTTTACTCTGAAAAGGTTGAACCTCTGAGATCTGCACTCATCCCCTTCTGATTTTAGATATAAAGAGACACAAGTTCTAGACACCAATTTACTATTCAATGCTATGCACCTCAACTTAATTTACGGTAAAACACATGTTTGAGATCACTGAGGGCATAAATAAAGTTTATATTGGTGGGAGGAAAAATATAAGTACAATTATACTCGTACATGTACATCATTAAAGAAAAAAAAAATATTCATTTGTGTCTTACGGTAGAAACACACACAACTGTTGTGTGATAAATTGGAGCCAGACAGGTGTGAAAAAGAAGTCACAGGCTGCCCGGGCGTGATTCGAACCCATGACTTGTAGAATGCTAGACCACTGGAGTGCCCGTAGCGATCAAGGTTCAAACTATCCCATATACATGAATATCGAACGTAAATGGATTTATGCTGTTGTGATATTATAAAGACAAGAAATCTATTCATTTGTCCCTACCGGTAGAAACACACACAACTGCTGTGTGATAAATTGGAGCCAGAAAGCTGTGAAAAAAATCACAAGCTGCCCAGGCGAGATTCAAACCCACATCATTGTTTCTTTTCCATATTCCCGAAGAGAGGAATTCCTAAATCACACCAAAAAACTTATATTTTATGCTTATTGATATTTAGAATGCGAGCCTTTCTACCAGTTTTACATTTGATACAAGTGTTATTAATTTATGATATTCAATTACTAGAGATATCAAATATGATGTACATCTTTATCATTAACTTCAATAATAAAGAGAGAGTTACTCTCATGCTTACCCATTTTTATTAGCAAGATACTATCATGCTTACCCATTTTTATTAGCAAGATGTGCAAGTTCTACTCTTGTTCTCCTTGCATTGTCTGTTAATACTGTAACAAGAAGTGATGAATTGGCTGGTCCTCTTACTTCAAATGTCTGTGGAGAATCACCTTGTTTACTCTGTTATCAACAAAACAAATCATCATGCCATTGATTTCAAAAAATTAAATTACATAGCATATACCCAATTTTTATGATGCGATTCATCAAATGAATCAAGGAAATTTACTTGGAAAAAAAAACAAGACGAATGTGTCTGAATTAGCTATACACCTATAATTTCCACTTTTACAGTATACACAGTAACACTCACAGTGCTCCTAGCTCTTTTTTTCTTTCTTTCTTTCTTTCTTTCTTCTGAAGCTGTCTTACAATGAATTGTAGTATAATAAGGAAATAATTATCATTGGTTTAAGTGATAGGACTAACTATCATTTCCTAGTCTGCACTCCATAACAGAAAGGTTTGTAATCAATTTCAAAGTGGCAATAGCCAATCACAATCGTTGATGCATGCACCTTTTCTTCAAAAGTGATCAGTAACGAATTACAACAATTCTTTTAAATTTGCATATGATTGCAAAGCTTTGTGTTATGGGGCCCTGGATATAAGGCGCCTTCTCCATTCAAAAGGTGTCAGTTTCCTGCATCTTTTGTTGCAAACGCTGATTTATCAGCTTTTGAATTAGAATCCTGAAATCTTAATACGGCTTAAACACGTTAAAAGCTAAAAGCTGAATGTTTCCCGGGATGGAACAGGAAGCTGTGGAAAACTGACGCCTTTCGAATGGAGAAGACGCCTAACTATCTTTACGAACCAAGCTGAAGAAAGGTTGCATGATATTAAGATCGCCATGGAGTGATAGTTCATCACCTGATACTATAATGTGATATCTTCCACATCATCAAATTATAAGGTTTTTTTTTTTTTTTTTTTAATCTAATGAGTACACTTGGATCCAACTGTTAAACAGATTTACAACTTCAACAATAACTAAAAAACATGTAAATATAATAGCGCATACCCAATTAATATATATGATGCAATGGGTATGCATAGAAATGACAAGCGCAGTTGGGAATAGCTCAAAACTATACCCAACGCAATTTTCTGCTTGGGTGAAATATGGGTCAAACTAACAATTATTGCGTGACGACTTTTTGACAAATATCATGTTGCAAGATTTTTGGTATGTGGAATATAATATCAGTGGAAGGTTTCTTGAATACTATTCATTGTAGTGTACATAGTATACTCACAGTAGAAGCTTTCTTGATAATACCATCAATAGTAGTTTTAGGCATAGCTTTTGATTTAGCAGATGAGATCAGGGCAGCAAGAGATGAGTTCGTCTCTGGATTAGGGCCTCCTTCTGTGCTTACATAAAAACAACAGACATTTTTTTCAGAATTTATATTTTCTTTGTTCAGGTTTCAGTGATGATAAACGATTACGGTAGCAGCACTCTGAATGTTTCACATTGCAGCATGTATTCTTTCTTAGATTCTCCTCAACATGCTATTGTATTAAGCCAACATTTTCACGATTTCGGACTACTATATAAGTTTATAAGTGGTTTCTTTCGCGAAGGTTTTATTTTTGTGAATTTCGTGAATCGGGATGCAACCGCGAAGTTAACATCGCGCGGAAAGGTTTTGAATAGTACCGCGAATTTATCAACGCTAGAAAATGTTTTGAACTCCATGCGCTCGCAGAGCAGAGTTGTCTATGCAGCGCTATAAATAGCACACACAATAATACAGCGCGATGTATGGATAACTGGTATGTACGTCAAATAAATTCAGGTAGTAAGTCTTTATTCCATTTTACCGTCTTTTTATAAATATAATGTCTCGTTTTTTAGATAGGCAAAGATGGAATACTTATAGTTCTAGTTACTTTTGATTCCAGATTTTGCCGACCGCGAATTTAACATCGCGCGAAAATGTCGGGACCCCCGCCAACCGCGAAAATATCTGTACGCGAAAAAAAACACTTTAATATACAGTAGTTGTGGAAATTAGTGAGAGCAAAATTTTGCGATTTTGGTGATGACTACATTACTATAAATAGCCTTGTACTGAAGTGGAAATTTTCCAATGACCAATTCGCGAAATTCGCGAAAATAAAGTCACCGTGAAAATAACGACTTATACATTACCTGAAATGTCGAGAGTGAGTTAGTCCTTTTCAGGACCACTCATAACCAAAAGAAAAAATACTTCTTGTACCATGAAACCTTCTACTAAATTACTTTCCAAAGGATTCCTGTACTATTCTGGCATACAATGTAGTTTATAATAAATTATTTTCAATGTAAACTAATAAAGTCTAGATACATGTAGTTAGGATTAACTAACGAAATGGCATAAAACAAAATTCAATACAAAACATACATTTTGTTTTATACATGTAGAACATGATTCATTCATTCATACTTTTGGAACACTTTTATCATTAAATGCGGGTACAATTGATAGTAGGTCCATGCTTTCAATGTTCTCAGACAAGGATTAAATAGGGCTATGCACAAACCTTTGACCGCTAATTTGAGCTGTATTCCAAGCCGTGTAAATATTTTGCTCTTCTCTAAATCCTTTGGCCCCTTAATGTGTTTGACCTTTGACCATTTATTATGACCTGCATAAAGGGCACCCCCATATGTTTGCAAGCTTCTCCATGGCTCGGTTTCATATAACGTGATAGTTTCCTTCCTGTGCAAGTGCTTGAATGACCATGACATGCACAATGAACAGTGTTTCTGATTAGAAGATAACCTTCTCCTTTGTGATTGTGTCTGATTGGCTGTTCTTAAACACGACAATTGTCTGATATATTGTTGCCATGGTGATAAAGTTGCAGGTACCAAAGCAGGTATGATGAATGCTCTCCTGTTGCCTAGCAACCGTTGCAATGAGAGTGCCATCGTGCAGTCACATGCATCAGCTGAAAATGAGAAGACAATCAAAATCAATTATTGCAGCACTTCAAAATGCTGATATTCTCAAATATATTTTATAGTGAACTTTGAAGAGATAAAATGCCAACTCATTCCCAGATAAATCTGAAGGTTTGAGGACCAGCATCAGAAAACTTATTTTAACATTCTAACAAAGTTGTAAATTCTAATGAAATACATTTCAGAAATGATTAAAAAATGAACAAGTTGGCAATATGGGCCCATTTCTCGAAACCATCATATTAAAGTCTAACGTAAGTTCTTGAACACTAACACTTATGCATGGTCAATTCATAATTGACCTTGCACTGGGAAGTACCTTACTGCAGCAGTTTTCATCCAATGGAAAGTCAATGCAGAAAAAGTAAAAATGGTGTTCTGAGAAGCTCAGCCCAGTCAAGGTGGCATTTCCAAAAAGGGTCTAAAAATTGTACTTAACAACATAAAAATATATTTAATTTAAGAATTATATTGCAATGATTATCTAGATTATCTTAAGTTATTTTTTAGGTAGGTTTAAAGCTGATTTCACTAATTATTATTGATAAGTTTCCTCAACAACCAAGAGGGCGACAGACAGCCATTTTTCAGTACAGGTCACACACGCCTAATTACCGACAGAGAGCAAAAAATATTCATTCGACCCAACCCTTCCGAAAATTGTGTTACTTTGAACAGCTGATAGACAAAAATGTGTGCTATGATTCACATTTAAGAATGGGTTATGAAGGTCAATCATTAAGCTGGTGTATAGTGTTGGGAGAAGGAAAAATTTAATTTGATTTCAACAAGTTAGATAATTATGAAGCCTGAATCCTGTAACTGTAACAAAGAAAGTTATATTTACATGGAATCTCGTTTTAACGTCTTTTATTTTCACGATATTACAGTATAAAAAAAGATAAGACGGGGACCCGACACGCTTTGTGTGCACTAGGCGTTCACATGGAAAACAATGGGGATTCTCTTTGTGTGGGTGATACACACAGATGCGCATAACGGTCCATTCATGCGGGAGAGTTCGGGGGACAGACAAACCAGCAAAGGTCTCAAAACCGTTACAAATTGTGTTTGGGATTCAAAACATTTCATTGAATATTCAACCGGAAAATCGTGAAATAGGAATATCACAAAATCTCTCACAGCATGTCTTTTAAGCGCAATGTGAACAACATGAGACTATATTTTAATCGGTTTTATGCCGATTTTTTTTTTTTGTTTACCCAAACTATACACCAGGTTTAAGCTTCGTAAGCTAAACTGGGAAAAGAAATCAATGTTAAGGCTGGGCAGCTATATTAGAAGCGGGGAAAAAAAGGTTTTGAAAATAAAAAATCCAAATTCTTTAAAACTTTTTTTTGAAACTGCCAATTAAAGTCAGTTCGGCATGAGAGGGCGCTATAGATCGATTTATTTTTAAAAAATGAGCTGGTGAGCAGCTAGTTTCTTGCTAAATTAGAAAGGAGAAATAATTTGTCTATCCGTTTCCAATGACAATCACCGAGTGAAATTTAAGGCTGAATTTTTATAATAATTTTATCACATCTAAAATTAACACGAAAGTCCTCTATGAGGTCATAATTGGGCTATTTCAATGATAAAAACGAGGCATGTGAAAATACAAAGCTTTTATCATATCTGGTTTATTTAAATATCAATATACAATACAAAGTAATTGATTTTATGTGATAGGGCATCAATTGTGTAGAAGCTACACAAGCTTTTTGTGTAGAGTTCATTTGTTCTTCATAAATTAAAAATTTTGGCCAAAATGATCATTTTTAACACATTTTTGGAGTCCCTCATTTTCTTAAGTGTGTGTATCTCTGCAAAAAGAATTCTGCGAAAAGAAATGGTGCAAGATAAATGTTGATAATTTCTTACCCAAAGACACAATTACAAATTATGTGGAACATTACAAAAGTTCTGAATGATGAAAAATCGTGCAATATTGTGAAAAGTTATGTCCATTCTTGTAAGATTTGTATTTTGTGTAATAAAAATTCTATGTCCTCTCCAGGATATGCCTCTATTTTGGTTTTGATAAAAGAGGAGAATGTGTACTCTGTCTATACCTATAGTATCTTTATGACATCCCCAACAGATAACATGTAACACTTAATTTAACAAACATCTTCATTTTAAGGTAATTGTGCAATCAATTTCATATGTACTTCCGTGTTAAAATCATGTCCTCTTCCAGAATACTAATTAGTTGGGATTTTTTCAGACAATAAGGATGTCATCATTTTATGTTCCACTGATACAGCACAAACACCCTCCCTTCTACTGAAATGGCATATCATTTGGTATTCATTACATTTTGTCAATCCTTATCCATGAACATGCGTTTTATTTAACACATGTCCCTCCAGGAAAAAGATGTATATGTTTAAAAGTGGAAACCAAACAACAAATTACAATTAAGAAATGCAGTATTTGTAAATCATTTTATTCATTTTATCATCAACTAGCATTTTGATGTACTTCATATATAAATTACTGCCTCAGTTTTTTTTTTTTTTAGTGGTTCCTTCATGCAGTATGCTGAAGTTGAGTTATACAGCAGTAATACTCCATATCAATTGGTATATTGTATGTTTGAAGTTGATTTCCAGTGCTTTGCAATCATTATCTTATTAAGGAAAAACATATATATATTTTAACAGAGCAGTATTGCAGATAACTGGCATAAACAAATAGATTACATACTCTTCTGGAGAGGACATATATTTTTACACGATTATTGTAAAAGGTCACTGGATAGCTGAAATTTAGCTTTTGTGATAAACAGATGGAAAATTGAATCACTCCTGCAAATCCCGCTATTTTTTTAATATTTTTTCAATTCAATTTTTTGGTCTTTATTCAAGTAAAAAAAATACAATTAAAGGAAGATAAAACAAATACAAAGCAGTAGACAGGTTAAAGTAGACAACTGGGAGAGTCAAAACTGTTTTTAACTGCCAACAAAATTCATCCACTGCAATGGAAAAATCTTTAACTGATTCAGAATATCTAAACCCCTTGTCAATATCTGTTTTAGATCGGGAGTTATCACCTTTCAAAGAAGGCCCCATTTCAAGGCTTCAGCGGTACCGCGCAAGGGCTCGAGATATGACGTCACACCTGGGCACCCGTACCGTGTCCACTGTATGCACGTATCCTGCACTGTGCTATATCGCGTACATTGCACATTGTGATTCTTGAAAAGTTTCTTTTTCTTCTCATCTCATGCTTCTCCCCAGGCCCTGACTAACTGGTCAAAGGTGATATCTCTTGCCGACTGTTCCTCTACCATTTATCTATATAAGTTAATCCGTTTCAATAATGAATTATTTTTCGTTATATTAACGGGGTCATCCTAAAAGACGACACCCACGAGGACCGACGGCCCATTAGTCCGACACTAGACAAAAAAGGCCTATTAGACCGACGCTAGCAAATAAGACCCATAAGACCGACACAAGAACAAACAGGCCCACGAGACCGACACCACAATATTGTAGTGTCGGTCTCGTGGGCCTGTTGATCGGTCTCGTGGGCCTAAATTGTTTATAGTCGATCTCGTTGGCCTATTTACTTTACTGTAGAACTCGTGGGTGCGTCGGTCTCGTGAGCCGTCGGTCCGTAGGTGTCCGGTCTTGTGGGCTGTACCCATATTAACATCATTAGAATAGCCTATCTTCAGCACGAGAATGAGTGAAAAAAAAAGATAATAAAACAAAGTGACATTTGTTTTCATTGTGGACTGTTCAAATCACACTTTTAGTTTTGTTGTCATATATGAAAAATTATTGTAACCATAATCCTATATATCCTATATTGTAAGATTATCATAAATCTTGAAATTGTTCATTTGGTTTTGTAAGTCTTTTATATTATTGTGCTGTGCAGATCCCGAGATAATTGCATCGCGTTAGCTATTAACAATAATTCGTCCAAACTTTTGGATGGAGTAGCTCCTTAGTTCTTCAGTTACAGTATGTGAAGTTTTTTCATGGTTTTAGATATTGTTCAGAATGAAATAACATTATTTTGTAGATTCGACCTTGTTGCAGTGAATTTGACAGATTTTGCATGTGTGATAAAAGCAGCAGTCTTACGAGAGACGACTGTATATTCCATCCGCTCCTGCCGGACTGATATACACTACCCCATCCTGTTGCCTGTGTAAGAATTAAGTCAAACTAATTAGTAGACTGTAAATATTGCCAAACAATTCAATGCTTACATCATTGATTCTTAAATATTCTGTCTCTTCAATATATATTGATTTTATTATTTAAGGAAGTTTCTGGTCTTGGTAGCCATTGAATTTCGATAAATAAGGAATTTTGGAGGAAATGTGACATGACCACCTTGTCAAATTAATGATGGTAGTGTTAATCCATGTAATATAGTCCCGGGGGGGGGGTCACTCACCATATGATGTGCTACGCATGCGTGTCCCCAAAAAGAGTCGAAAAGGGTCTGTTTTCAGCCTTTCGACGGCGTCGACGCTTTCCTTAAAATAGGGGTGTTTTTTCATTTCAGTCGCCATTTTCATAAAAATAGGGGTGTTTTCAGCGAAAATTGCTGTTTTAGGGTGAAATTTTGTCGTTGTTTACGCCATTTAGGGGGTGTTTTCAGCGAAAATTGCTGTTTTGGGGGCAAAATTCCACGGTGTTTACGCCATTTCGGGGTGTTTTTTCCAGTCTGACGTCGAAAAGGGGTGCAAATTTGACTTCATGCAATGAGACGTTTAGGGTCCATTTTCAGGGTGCGGGGACACGCATGGGTAGCACTTTTTTCTTTGAGTGACCCCCCCAGGAATATAGTTGGGAAAGTCATGACGGTGGCATGATTATATTTTGCTCTAAAACCTTATTTGGAGGGATTCATATTTAAAAAAAAAAAATCATATTGAAATCAATATAGATTCAACACAGAATAAGTCTTCTTAAGAATGAAGTCGCTATAAATTTACGTGGAATTTTAAGCATTATATCTCCCAATGTCAATGGGCAAATTAAACGATTCACCAACAACCAACGGGCCGCACTGTTCCCGGCCCCTCGGTGAGAGATGAGCACAGCAATTCGTGCTTTTATCATGATTGCAAACTCTTCAAAAATCTATCGCAGCAAGTTCAAATCTACAAAATAATCACAATCGTTAACAATATCTCAAAACACGATATTCTAAGGATATACAACCCTGTATGATTTGTCCAATGGTGTAATCAGTAGTGATAAAAGAGCCATATTAATCCGAGACACACCAGCTATAGCAAGCTGTACAGTGCGAGCAATTTGTTTACGTGTACGTATGCATCAAGCTGCGCGCGCAAGCTCAGATCAGCTGGCTGTTGTTCGAGCTAGCTGTCCAAGGTGCGACGTCACAAACCAGGAGCTCCTCCGCACGCCGAGCGGCCCATTTGGGGGCGGATTAAACAAAAACGCTAAAAACCATTTACAGCTATTTCTGAGAGATTCAAGTCATTTTCAGCATGTCAATCGTATAAACGAAGGAAAATCTATTCAGTAACACAGTTGTAACAAACGGAAATTTAATTGTGCTTGGTAGATTTTGCAGTTTGTTAACAAGCACAATATTTTTTAAGCGGATTCAAACAAAGCTAAATGAGAGTTCATTAATATGTTTGGCTTGTTGCATGCACTGTTGTTCGTGTTCTGTTAACATATCCCACTGTTCAGTACAATTGATATAGAGTTCATGACATATGTTTGGATGTAAAGTAAGACATATGTAGTTAGCAATGTTATTGCAGGGAGCTTTTTTTTTGTGTGCTCAATTACAGTTTTCTACTACAGTTGCCTTTTAAAAAAATCATTTACACCAAAGAGAGTCTACTTATTCAATGACAAATATAATTGTGTATAAGCAGTTTGTGTAATAAATGGAATACACTCTGTACATAATCATTTGTGAAAACTAACAAACCACCAAGTATTTGATTTAAAACTGTAAAAGATGGTCAAAGAGGGCATCATTTTATGATAGTTTACAGTTTTTATCAATTGAATGAAGTTAGAAATGTTTCGATATTTCCTTATATATTTCACATTTATTGTTAAAACTAAATAGTAGTGTTTTAAAAGTAGAAAATTTAAGGTTTACCTTGTGTTATTCTGTTTGTTAAAAAAATGTCCTATCCAGAGCAAATAGAGCTTGGCTTCTTAATTGGCTTCAACTATTCTTGTTTACAATAATAAGCACAAGCAACTGGTGTGGTACATTACTGGCACATAAGAATGACCACTGGTTATGAAATACTGTATATTTGATCAAATAAAATGATAAAAATATAGCTTAAATGTGGTATTTTACATACATTTTCAATATTAATCTGGATTTGAAGCACCAAACATGTCTTTTGTCGATTAGATACCGTGTATTTTAGGCCTCTGATGTGTAAAACAATACTGTAAGACTACCCCAACTCAGTAAGAAGTATTATGACTCCTTTGTTTTTATCATAATCAAAGTATCAAGTTTACTTAGTTAAGTGTTAAATGAATGTCCTCTCCAGAAAGCAGATTTTATACCCCTAATTCAATCAGAAAATTATCAAGGTTGTTGACAATGTGACGCTTTTAAATTTTCAAAATTAGTGAGGTACTATCTAAGCTTTAAATTGAGAATAATTTCATACAATGAAAATGAGTTTGAATTTTGACCCTATTTTGGACTCATTGTCTTCGTTTATCATGAAATAGCCCAATTACAGGTGTGGACCCTACAGCCTTATGTTGGTTTGCAGCTGTAGGCCCCTATGTGGTTCTTGAATAACCCATATATTAAGGACACGTGTTGTAATTGTTAGAATTAACACACATACAGCTGCAAACCAACATCAGTCAGTACTGAAAAATGGCTGTCTGTCGCCCTCTTGGTTGCTGAGGAAACTTCTCAATAATAATTAGCAAAACCAGCTTTAAACCTACCTCAAAATAATTTAAGATAATCTATAGTCTCATTGCAATATAATTTTTCCATTAGATATTTTTAAATTTGTTTAGTAGAACTTTTAGTTTTAACATTAACTGTTAGACCCTTTTTTGGATATGCCACCTTGACTTGGCTGCCAGGCTGGGAGCTGCTCAAGACACTTCTCTGCATTGACTTTCCATTGGAAGAAAACTGCTGCAAAAAGGTACCGGGTACTTCCCAGTGCAAGGTCAATTATGATTGACCATGCATAAGTGTAAGTGGAATTAACACGAGTTTCGTCTTTCGATGACGATGGGATGTCCACAATAGTACACATGTGTCGTAATAATTAATGCTCTTATAAGATAATAGCAGATTGTTTCGTAGAAGCAAACCACTGCGTGAGTTATATTCATCGCGTCCAACTCATCGATCTCAGCTCTCCGTCATCACTTCAGACTTTTATTTTACGCCCAGTCCCATCTGTTCAGAATTTTGTTAGGCCTAACACTCAGTTAAACGTTAGATCTACCTAACAGTTAAAATTAAAACCAATAGAATCAACAACAAAAAGGGGAGCTAACTTCCTCAAAACTAATGAATTCTGGATTGCTAACAAAAACAGATTAGAAATATTGAAATTATAGTCACCAAACTCTCCAGATCCAGCATAATTTTGGGGAAAACAAGCAGTAGATCACAGACACAGGTTCTGTCCGAAGTTTGCTGCCAGTATAAACTGTTATTAGCTGACTTCACTGTCTGTCACCTAACGCAGATGGCGGCATACAAATCAGGGACTAGAGTCGAGAGCTCATCGATCAAGAGTAAAAAATAGACGCCCGAACGCTCATCCGGAGATGGCACATTCATTTTAATTGATTTTTAAAAAGTCCTGTCACTTTGAACATAATCATAAAAGGTTCTTTCCTCGACTGGTCAATATTTACGCTTATCACATGCATATCGCATAGAAACATGTGAACGGCGTCTTCGCAAGACTTGTGACAAGTTCACAATCTATGTCATTGTTTTGAGCATCAATATATATGAATTGCATATTCTTATTACAACTTCAGCACAATCATGTTATAAGCTTGCCCGAATGTGTATTTCCTCCATATGGTCTGGAGAATCTATAACTAACACCATGATAAAAGTTTATCAATTTTTTTCATCTCCACGAATAGTTTGCTCAAACGAACAGACAATACCATTCCACTGCAGGGAAGTCTTCTTACGCTAGTTTTTGTGAGCTAATTTATTATTGCAGCCAGCTGTATAAATTTCTGCGCTTCTCAGCCGTACTTCCAACGTCACTTTTTTGCGTCTGGCCTCTTAGATAATGGACGCGGCTTATTTAATTACGATTTAATGCCGCACGTTGGTATACGTTAACTTTACATTTTACACAGAGTAGAACTGATATGTCTCAAAAGCCGCCAAACTTATAATCTAAGCTGTGGTTTGGCCATGGCTTAGTTGCAAAAATAGGGACTCAATCCCGAAATTAGATGTTTACTGCACGATCATTTTTGGTAATGAAACTTTTAAAAACTGCTAGGGAATGATAAGTACAAAAGTTTCCCTTGCAATGAAAACAAGACTCCAGAATTCAGTGAAGATGACGTCATGAAACATAAACAGACTGATTCCCTCTCACCAGGCCATAGGGGGGGGGGGTGGTCACTCACCACATGATGTGCTACGCAAGCGTGTCCCCCAAAAGCGTCTAAAAGGGTCTGTTTTCAGCCTTTCGGCGGCGTCGACGCTTTCCTTAAAATAGGGGTGTTTTTTAATTTCAGTCGCCTTTTTTATAAAAATAGCCGGATGTTTTTAGCAGGAATTGCCATTTTGAGGTCAAAATTTCACGGTTTTTACTATTTAGGGTATGATTTTCCCAGAAAGACGTCAAAAGTAAAAAGGGGTGCAAATTTGACTACATGCAATGAGACATTTAGGGTCCATTTTCAGGAGGCGGGGACACGCATGGGTAGCACTTTTTTCTTTGAGTGACCCCCCCCCCCGGGATTAAACCACAGATGTACGCTAGGATCAGAGGCGGCAGAACGAATTTGAAAGTGGGGGGTCACGATGAAAAAAGGGCACTTTTTCTGAAAAAAGGGGCACCTGAGACCAGAGTCTTAAAGAGAGAAGTATTCAGATAAGTAGGGGTGCGCAGACAATTTGCCTTTAAATTTGTGCTTTTGAAAATTATAATGGCTTTAAATTTTATTAATGATGAACAAAATGATTACGAGCACGAAGAGCAAGCTGAAATTTTTAGCTGAAAAATTGAGTTAATTCTTGTGCATTACATAACCTATTTAATATCTGCGAGCGCGAAGCGCGAGTCAAAAAAATTTGAGCTTAAAAGTGGAGTTAATTGTGCGTCATTATACCCTATTAAATATCCGTGATCGCGAAGCTCGAGTTGAATATTATGAGCTTAGAAATGGAGTTTATTGTGCATTATAGACACTATTTAGTATCTGCGAGCGCGAAGCGTGAGCCGAAATTTTTTAGCTCAAAATTTGAATTATTTGTGCATTATATACCTATTAAGCATCCGCGAGCGCGAAACGGGAGATGAATATTAAAAGCTTAAAATTTGAGTTTCTTGTGCATTATAGACCCTTTTTTAATATCCGCGAGCGCGAAGCGCGAGCCGAAAATTTTGGTTTTAAAAGAGACTGGAGTAACAAGGGACACTCTTTTTTTTGTATTAAAAGTGCCCCTTTTTAGTATAAATATTGCATTTTATTAGCTTAGAAAAGGGGCACTTTTTAGTCATGAAAAGGGGCACTTTTAGGGTGGATGAAAAAGTGGGGGGTCACAGTGCCCCCCCCCCCTGCCCCCCTGGTTCCGCCGCCTCTGGCTAGGATTAAAGTTAGGCGGTTTTTGAGAATACGGGCCTCTGACTTCAAGTTACAGCAAATAGCAACAGCCGATATATAGTTGCACGATTTTGTATAAAATCGAGCCTATTTTTTTTAATATACAAAAAATAAGCATAATCGGATTTTCACTGATGCGATCATTCACTGGGTAATTGTTGAGGGAGAGAAAAAAAAACACGTTTGAATATCAAGCGTGGATTGGGGGTATCAAGGCACCCCAACACACTACCAACGTCAACCCGCACATGAACTTAAATCGCGCGTGATGGTGCCCTACGTGGTCCCCTCTCTAGGAAATCTCCCGCCCCCCCCCCCACACATAACCACACAAACGCAGACGCAGACTGTGTGTAGAGGGTTATATTGTAGTCGAATTTTAATGGAAGCGTTGCTTATCCATCTTACATTCAACTAAGTTCATTTCAAACTTTATTGAGATGACTATACAATCCTGGCAATGTAATTAAGAATCATCATCAAAAACAATACAAATATACTTGTATTGTTGAATCAAAGTATAACAATGCATTAATTATAACAACGGGGTTGTATCATTTAAACAGTACCAATTATTATACGTACATTGTCTACCTCGCATCAGTGGCGTATCTAGGGGGGCAAGTTGGGCACGTGCCCCGGGCGGAGCTTCAGGGGGCGCAAAAAAAGGAAAAAGAAAAAAGGAAAAGAGAAGAAGAAGAAGAAGAAGGAGAAGAAGAAGAAGAAGAAGAAGAAGAAGAAGAAGAAGAAGAAGAAGAAGAAGAAGAAGAAGAAGAAGAAGAAGAAGAAGAAGGAGAAGGAGAAGAAGAAGAAATAGGAGATCGGTGATCCACAGTGGATATTGGGGCTATGTTTCCTCCCATTATTTTTTTGGCGCCCCCTACATAGCACCACTAAATTTAAATTTTGGGGTGTCCCAAAGTTTCTTGTCATCTTAGATTCAGTTTCTTTAACTTCAATTTAAGCGTCCTGTTATTAAGGTAAGAATCAATTGGTGTGGCCTTCTAATCCTCATTAAAGACGCAACTTGACATCTCTGAGTTTTCGATTTAATTTGGAGCCCCCTTTAAGATAGTTTAAGATGCATATGGCGGCCTCGATCATATTTGCCCCCTCCCCCCCCCCCTGCTGTCAGATAAACATCAATGGTCCTTCGAAGTAAAAAAAAAAAAATCTGTCCATTGGGCTTTTTCCTCGCTGCCTTTTAACTTTTTTGTTTTTCCTTCATCATTATCAATTGTCTGTTGGCTTCCTTATTTGTATGACCATTCCGATATCAATACCTGTTACTTGCCAAACGTTTTATTTCAAGTTTAGAGCATTTTCTTAATTGTACCGTTTCGTTGATAACGAAGAGTCTGTATGCAAGATTTGAGTAATGCAAAAAACTAAAAAATTTTAGCTCGCGCTTTGCGCTCGCATTAAATTTGATAATATTTTACGAGGAAACAATAATTGTTAAAGCTACGTGTATGTATGGGCAGCAAACCATCCCCAGGTCTGGGAAGATGGTATATCATGATCACTGGTACAAGTAATCTAAAACAAATCGTTGAGCAGACTGGAGTAGACCGGGGGGGGGGGCGCAATGTCAATATTTTGCCCGGGCGCACTTGACCCTAGATACGCGACACTTGCCTCGCATTTACCAAACTTGTAAGCACTTAGAAAAAAATAAAAAAAAAAATAAAAAAAATAGATAAGAAGAGAGAGGCAGAGAGGGGAAAAAAGAGAGAAAAAGAAATTAAAAGAGAAATAAGGACACTCAACTCATAAGTTCTACAAATATTAATGTTCGCAGTCGTTATGCAGCTTTTTGCCCTCTCAGACATTTTAGTCCCTCCCCCATAACTATCTTCTTTCCTTGCAGAAAACAAATTAGTATGTTGATGTATTTTCCCGTCAATTTCCCTGTTATACACAACGGTTAAAGGCATTACCATTAATGTGCACGGTGTGTTCTGTTTGGTTCATATATTTTGAATTGACCCCCACAGCATGAATGAGTTTCTAGTTTATGATGTTTCTGTACCTCATTTCAAGTTGGGATTATATTAGGGCGGGTCAGCCGCGCAATTTAAAGGTGATGAAGTTCAAGGTTCGAGATTGAATGATGGGTATATGATGGTGATGATGATGCTGTGGTCAATGATGATGATGGTAATAACGATGAATGATGATATAAATGATGATGGTAATGAATGATGATGATGGTGAGATAATGATTGATGAATAATGATGATGATCATGATTGGTGATGATGATGTTGTTAATGATGATCATGATGATGGTAATGATGATGATGATGGCGTTAATGATGATATTGACTAATAATGATGATGATGGTGATGATGATGATGATGGTGATGATTGATGATGATGATGATGATAGATGATGATGATAACAAATGATGGTGGTGTGGTGTTGATGACGATGATGATGATGATGATAATGATGATGGTGGTGATGATGATGGTGATGATGATGATGATGATGATGATTGTAATGATGATACTGATAATGATGACTGTGGTGATGATGATGATGATGAAGATGATGATTGATGATAATGTTGATTTTAATGGTGGTGATGAGGATGATGAGGACGAGATTAAAAAGAAGGTAAGATTTTTCTAAAGAAGAGTGAAGTTTGTCTACGTCATGGTATCCCACTGAAGTTGATCATGGCTACCCATCTCCGTGTGGTATAGTTCACTCACCCTCACCATGTCATTCAAACTTTCAAATCACTACCGTGCTGCGATCCTGAAAACCACATAATAATTAAATGTCTCACTATTATTAATTCTACCAAATCAGGAAAAATATCCAAAAATCTAGGGAGAGTTGAAATAACTTTTAACACACACACACACACACACACAGCACACACACACACACACACACACACCACACACACACAACACACACATAACACACATACACACACACACAACACACACAACACATCACATCACGAATTACCACACTATATATAAAAACCTGTGCACTGTAACAGTCAAATTACGATCGATAAATTGATTTTTTTTTTTCTCGGTAGCACTAGCCCATCATGGCATGGTGCCCCAAAGTCGATTATCTTAATCTTCATCCTAACCCAGACCTATACCTAACCATTATTCTTAAAGGGAGAATTGTCCCTTTGTAAGATAGTTTTCTTACTGTGAATGCAAGAAAAATCAGATTAAGCACATTAGTGAATATTTGGTGAAAATCGGATAAATGATAAGAAAGTTATGAGTATTTGAATATTGAGATCTCTAATGACATAGGAAATCTCCCATTGGCAACGCGGTCACCATTTGTGATGTCACAAAGGAGAACTCCCATATGGTGTGCACAAAAACTATTCAAAATGTCTCTTTATTTTCATTCTAATGATAGAACAGCTTTTCTTTCTTGATGTATTATGACTTTCATATATTTACAAGTCATCCCATAAAAAGATTCTTTATTCTCCCTTTAGAATCAAGAAAAAAAAGGAGGATTTTAGTACAATGTGTATAATAGATATGGGAAAGATCTCCCTGCATTACATCACACATCATGGTCGCGTTGCCAATTGGAGGATCTCCATATCATAAGTGGTCTCAAAATCTAAAAAATTCATATCTCTCTTATTCATTGCCTGATTTTTCTGAAACTTTCCCAATATGTTTTGGGGGTTTGTCTCCATTCACTGAAGCTAAATTTCTCTGAGGGGATAATTCCCCTTTAATCATATCCTAATCCTAATACTGCGTTTCAAATGAGGCTACCGAGATAAGAACGATCGTAACTTTTTATCGATCGTAAAAAAGTCTTTATAATGTTACAGGGTCTTGTAGCAAAATTTTTATTTTTGTTTGCAATTACTACCCCCAAACAAATGTAAACAAAATCAGGGCCTATATCTACACACACTGACAGGCTGCACAGTATGAAGATGTACAATTCACGCTGTTTGGTACATCGTTACCATGGCAATGGTTCAATTATGACGTCATTCATTCGACGTCACTAACCTGTTCTGTTATCGTAGTCTGTTTGGAAGCGAACATGAATAACTAGACTGCTCTGGGCTTTATTTCATCTGGGCTTTATTTCATTTGAGATGTACGGTTAGTGTCAGGTTCAGGGTAAGGTACTATGATAGAGTTGAAGTAAATCATTAGATTCGTGTATGAAATTTACATCGGAGCTAGTGCGGCTTTCTCCAAAATGAAATGTAGCAAGAAAGTCTAGAAAACTAACGCCATCAAATTGGCTTTTACTATATGTACTCGAATTTGCTAAGTTTGAATAGGACTATGGCTACTATTATCATGATTATAGTATATTCGATTTAACTCAATGTCAATAGAATCCATGCATAAAACCAGTATAAGAAATGGAGATTTGACACATGGTCATATTCAGACTAAGTGGGACATTTAGCTGAAATTTTAATGTGGCGCTGTGCCTTTGAAAATGCAAATTAGGATCTGAAATCAACACAAAGGCTTCTTTACAATACAAACAATTATTTAATTTCAAACATTATGTGATCCAGTTTTCTTACGCTGAATAATTGAGCAAACAGGAATTTGCATGTATGGGACTATGGTGCTTTAAATGCCTCTTATTCTTAATACTAATCACTTTTGTCTGATTTTTTTTACTTAAAGTAATTTGCATGGACTACTCTAACATGGCATATAAAGACAAGTAATTTGGATTTAGTTATTTACTTGAAATGTTGCTTTTAAGGCACTGGTCGTGTCACTCACATTTTGGATGTCGTGTCACTCACGACACATAGAGGTGGACCATTTTCCACAGAGAGGGAATAATTGATAAACACAATAAATTTCAGAGAGGTACACTATTCATATACATATACCAGCACGTTATGGTACCCTCAGAGATCTACTTGGGCACAAATCCAACCATAACCAATGATGGTCAGAAACCCATGTCTTTTTTCTGTCGTGTCACTCACGCACTGTTTTGTAATCATAATTTCCAGGACCAATTGTAAAATTCAAATCCAACTGGTAATGACACATGCCACTCCTACATTATACATAATATGGTAGTCATGATCCATTCATAACCTACAAGTGCAAAGATATGCGCCCTTCTATCAGTCCAAATGTCGTGTCACTCACGTTTGAATATGACCACATGTGATGTGACATCTCACTGTTCGGAAATAAAATGCGCACTTTTTGTTTGCCTTTTCTCTCTTATTTTTTTTACAAAACATTTTTGTACGTATTGTTCAGACACTGTTGCCCATCATAAAGGTTGAATTTGTTTTGCTGTTCTTTTTTTTTTTGGGGGGGGGGGTTTGTTTTATTTAAATTATTATCATTTTTTTTTTTCTCAAGCAACATTATTTAGAAATTTCTTGAATGTTTTTGTTTCCGGTTTCACCTTTTGTGACCCGAAATAATGTATCGGGTCACAAAAAGTGATTTTATCTTGTTTGTCAGCCCCACAATGCCCATGTTTGCTATGTATTTTTCTTATTTTGGGCCCACTATGTTTATCCGTTTAGGATCTTGGTCAGCCGGTAAATGAAAGTGGCCCTAAAATGTGAAAAAAAAAAAATTAAAATCATTATCACGATACCAAGCACGAGTTGTCTTAAGTCTTATAGGCTACGATTGAACCTGATGTGTGAACTAATGAATTGTAGCCTATATATCAATTTTGGCTTTGGAACTTTGAATCATGTATAATAATATGTATTTCATTTTAAAAAAGAAATAATGCTAATAATTATAATGCCTGAGCCGATTATGAAGCGAGCCGAAAGAGAGCAAAGTAGGCCTATATGGGTATTCCATGGTTACCTTGGTAACGAAATATATAAATAGTCCTCTTCATGCAGCAAGCGGATATGTTGAATAGAAAAGGAAGGGAAAGAAGTAAATCAACATTGTAGATATCCGACAAATCACTTATTTGTTGGCGAAAAGAAAAATGGCTTCTTCCTGGATCGCGCGAACAGTGATGGCATTGTATTTACCTATACACAG
>CALNVZ010000641.1:806220-830566 GCA_940671915.1 Paracentrotus lividus | reverse complement strand
ACCCTTACCCCCCCCCCCCCACCCCCTTCCGCTTCTTGCATGCTCGGCCAGCAGTGACGTGGGAAAAAAATGTGTACCTTTTATCTCTTCTTGGTTTTCCAACTAATTTATTCTCTTCTTTCTACCAAATTGGAGACATTGCTCATAGCCCATGTACATATTGAAATAGTGTGTGTAGCGCATACCGCGATTGGCAAGATAACCAATGTGAAGATTAATCCAGGAGGGCGGGCGGCGGGAAGAGCACATCTTAGTGCAAGTTAAAGCTCATTTCTTCTGCGTACCCTTAGCGTAACCTAAGGTTTGCCCCCTGGGCGAAGAGTGTGTGGCCGATAATGCGACCGCATATGCAAGTGTACGTACCTCTATTTCCGCGAGGCCTCCAAACTACCCTTGAACATGTAACTCGAACGAGCGTTTCACGTCCTGGGAAGGGGAGGAACGTAGGGCCAAAAAAAGTTAAATCAGTCATAAAAAACTTTTTTTTTGTTCATATGAACTCCCGCGTAATGGCCATACCCCCTTAGGTCCCGTAAACATCTACTCTTGAGAGGTTTGCCCATGGGAGGTGGAGCGGGCATGGGCAAAAGCTATGACTACGCTATATTTTATCTCGCTAGTAGCACCTACCGCTTTAGAACGTAACTGAGAAGTGTTAGCACCCTGCAGGAGTTGGGATCAACCGATACCCCCTGTACTGCAACATTCAAATCGGTTGACGTCATTACCAAAAGTTGCCAATATTAACCCTGCTATGTGCAAGCGTAATCATGTCATCGGCACATGTATTTAATGTTGAGTGGTTTCCAACTTAAAAGTGAAGTAAATTTTTTCACGCGTAGTGTCCGTACCTTGCGTCATACCTGGAGGTTTGTCCACCTGTGGGTCTATGCATTAAAGTTTTCATCACTCTTCTGCTTTGCTCCGAGCTATTTTTAGCCTATAGCTTATAACTCCAACTATAAATTGAATGAGGGAGAAGGTATAATCAAATTAACAACCCGCCTGAATTTGAACTCAAACATAATAAACCAGCCTTTGTTTCAACCAACGTTCCATACTCAACACAACAGAAAATTCCGAGGCACAACAGCTTACAACTCCTAATCGATATCAATCTTGACCACAATTCCATCTTCAAATGAAACTCCTTCACCTCGCCAGATAATACCTTGATGCCCTTCACCACCACACATATCCATTCCAAATGCTTCTTTCATTTTATCATGCTCACTTTATTACTAACAACGTTACTGGCAGTCAACGGAACTTACGCCTGAGATACCCGGAACGTGTTGTGAAACATTCGCAAATGAAAACGCCTTGGGAAAAATTCTCTCCATGTTCTCTAAATAGCGAACTGAGCCTGCGAAGGGTTGCGAGCAGCCTTTTCTTTTCGCGACAGTTACAAGGTATGAAAGGTCGTTTATTAATTTGTTATTGACTTTAAATAATAAAACCCATAAAAATGAGATAACCCATCACGGGAGGCTTTTAAGCGCTTTAGAAAACTATAGGCGTGTCATCAATCTGTTTTCACATAATCAAGCTGTAGCTATTTATTGCGAGCTAATGGTCAAAACCTCCAAAAATTCTAATTTGGACCTAAATTTCACGTCTTTTTCAATTTAGGTCAGTTAAAAATTGAAACAGTTATTAGAAATATGTCTTTGCTAAGTTATTCCTTGGTTCTGATATTATATCAATTTTTTTTCCAACCTTTAATGCCTTCTTTACTTTTTCTCTCTACTCTTCTCTTATTATTTACCAGCTTTACACCGGTCATTTATTAATAAACACCAAGACGTCAACGCTAACTAGCGCCTATCACCACATCTTTATAATTTTCAATTACGTTCATTTCATATGGTATTGATCATCTAAAACGAATTAAGGATAGGAATCACATTAATTCGTTTATACCTTCATCACCCACCAACTAGTGACCAAGCTGTCCATAATTACTAATGGACTAGTCTTGACTCGACAGAGCAATGGCCCGTCCCCAGTCAACCCATCTCTCAAAAAATCCGACAAACGTGAACAATACATAACACATACACTCGTACTTGAATACCTCGTAACACTCACATTGCTACGATTAACCCAACAGATATATAGATAAGTTTCTTACCATCGTCCCGCTATATTGGCAGGATTATCAAGAGTTCATCTTGTCCAAGTAAAATATTGTCGCGCACAACCCATGTCCCACAAGCCCAGATATAGAACACTATTACCAATAGGGTTTTTTTTTGTAAAAAAATCATTCTTATTTTTCCCACCCAATATGTGTGCTATTCACCACACGCGTCAACCGATCACCCGGTCGACGATCACGACGATTATGTGCTAGGTGCCCATAATTACCTGCCTTGGCCTCTAATTTTACCTGATGTACCCACTATTACAAAATCTCAAAATCTCCCAATTCTGGCCCCTCGACGTATACCAAATCCTGGAATCGACACTGTACGATGCTCATACAAGATCGCACACCCCAGAGCTGTTGTCACTATAAAAACCCCCCCTCCCAGACCGCCCCCAATATAATTTATACAAGGCTGCTTCTTCCATAGATGTGGAATTATTTCTCTTGTTTCCGGACGCTCCACTAAAGCAGACACTGTATGTGAGTGTCGCTCCGCCTTTTAATTTTCTTGAATGATGCTTGGTCACCGCCTACTCCCATGGTCAAGGATCCTGGCTACTTTTAATTCTTGGGACGTCCCTCAACCCGGCTTCCCAGGTAATCAATTTAACTTCCAAAAAAGTTTTTGGAGATCGTTAGCACCCAGCCCCCCCTACCTACGCAAGATGGCCATATTTTTCATCATGTTATTGTTCGTTACTTAGGGCCGCCTTGTTTACCTGCGCGGACCCCAACCACACAGAGAACCCGCCTACCAGTCCTATACCACACAATGAAACACGCATATCTGAAGAGATGTTAGGAAGTGACGCACGACTAATAATATTCTCTTATGTACTTAAAGCTACTTACCCATCTTCATGCCGGGGCCTTACAGGCTTCGACACTTCTCTTATGTCTACAGTGCTGCGGCAGGGGGTCAAAAAAGTTATTTTGATTAGGGATTATAAAACTCCTGTCCAACATTGATTTTATTAATTTTTACACCCACATGGACATTTGTTTATCCTTCGGCACCTCACATGTGTATTTGTTTTAAATCTTAACCAAACATAATAAAAATAAAAATTATATTTCTAAATGTTAACATTTACAAACCTGTCAATCAAGGAGCCGACCCTTTTTTCCTAACAAACATGAGGGGGCGAATGATGGTGCATAATTAAGGTTAAAAGGTTGTTTTTTTTTAAGATTTCTTTGTTTGTTATTCAGCATTAAAGATGAATAAAATATTCCGAAATTTTCACCATCTCACTTTTTACTTTTCAAAACCCCTCCCTAGACAAGCACATACGTAAGCTGTATCCATAAATCTAAGCACTTAAGCCTTTAAAGAACAACTATTAAACACAATACACCTCAGCACGCGTTTTGGCGGTCACGGGTCGTGCGCAAGCAGGCGCTCGGGTGGGGTGTAGCGACCTTTATGCTGCCTAGTCACACAGACACTTTAACGCCCTTAAAGCTTACGGTTACCTGCGTTTTATGATGCGTGTCCCCAAAAATTTAGCATTCCTTCTTATGCTGCGGCCGATAGTACAGCACTCCTACGGAACTTTCCCGTTGCTATAAATCAACAGAAAGTTGCGGAAGCTATTTGGATAATATTCTTCGTTTCACCAATACAAAAAAAATAAGATTATACAATAAGAAATGGATGTAAAATTAGATAGTTGAGATAAGATTTAAAACAACCCAAAAAACGTAACTAAAGCCGCTTAGAACGTGTCTTGATTGACTTTGCTAGTTTACTATAAGGTCAGGAGGCCCGTTTTGCCTTCCCCGCGAGTGGGCCCATCGAAAAGAAAAAAGGGTGTATTTAGGGCCCAGACAATGAACAATGAAAAAAGAAGCGTGAACAAATAAATCTACAATGATTGATTTACTTTCTTAGGGTCATCCCAGTTCGTTGGTTCCTCGGGTTTTCGGTAGGTTGGCAGAGAGCATTTAGCACAAAATCTTTTATTTGGAAAAAAAGTTTCACGTTTGAAGAGGTCTGCCGGCCGCTTGCCTGCGAAGAATGTCCAAGACTATGGCCGGGATGAAGAGGGCCAACCGAAATAGAGTATAAAAAAGCATATAGTCAGGCACAAAACATATTCAAGAATTTAAAGGTTCCGGCAGCCCCAAACTTCATACAATGTCGATGTGATTGTAATACTCAGATAATAGCGGGGGAAAAAAAAAAAAATCTCCAAACCTTAATAATGGGAATAAACCGCACAGCTGAGTACACATAGTTATACTCACCTATTACTAATTGCTTGTGTCTCTCATTTGTCTCTCCTTGTTTTCCATCTTAACTAGCTTTTCTTAATTTTAATCGCCTTCTATTTCGATATTTTAAATTTAATCTCAAATTCGGTATCAAACTCTCACCCTCTTCTTATTATCAGATTCGGTAACCCTCGTCTTAGGGTACCACTCCCATCCTCAATCCTCCTTCCTCTTCCCTATTCCTATCCATCCTATTCCACCTCTCTTTCATTTTTCGCACTCTCCCACTCATTACAGCATATTCCTTCTCCCTCCTCCTCTCTTCATGTCCCTTTCAAAATGACATCCATATCTCTCCGCTATTTAGAATCCATCTAATATCTTATAAAATCAAATAGATTGCTTACTTTATATACCCCATATAGCCTCATCTATTACAGACACTATTAGATGGCCGTCATTGATAGTAATTAAAACAAATTCGGAAATCAAAATATAATAATACATGCTAAATGTGTTTTAATAAAGCCACAGATCAGCGCTCCCAAATCAATATACTTTTAATGAAAGGGTAACTAATCACGGCGTTACTGCACTAATTGGATGGCTGTATACCCGGGCACCACCACAAATAAACGTTCATACCAGCACCCAACAAAGGGTGGCCTGCGGGGGGGGAGGTGTCCTGTCCTAGCTGTAATCTATTTTCCACACGACACAGTACACGAAATCATCTATGAACGCCGGTTACAGGAACGAACGTCGCTGCTACTTAAGGATGGCGCGAGCAATGGCAAACCTTGAAGTATTAAGTAAATTGGACAGATCATATTTATCGTTTATAAAGCTCCAACTACCTGGGTTGCTGCTGTTATTATCCGTCGTAATTGATTAATTTTACTTTTTGTCTTCCAGCATTCTAGGGCCAACTCTTCATTTTAACCGGACTGACCCAAGGTAATCTTCTTTGATGATCATTAGAAAATCACAATTGAGTGGTTGCGTTTGCGAATTGAAATGTTGGTCACGACACATAAGTGAACCGCCAAAAGCGCCCCGACAAAGAAGTAAACTCAAGCGTCAAATAGCTCTCCAGAACAAACATAAATAAAAAGATGAAGGCCTCCAATCTTCAGTAGGGTGCAATGTCTACATGAACACATGCTGCTTGCGGCTGATCTCTATCATAATTTTTGACCCCTCTGCCTTATTGTGTGGCAAAGAATCCAATTCTTAAAACCGTTATATATTTAATATATCATATAACATAGGAATTTATTTTATATGAGATTACAACATTTTTTTGTTTTTGTACTCTCTTTTTGTTATATTATTCTTATTTATGATACCTTCACTGGTCATACATTAATAATTTAACTGTGATAAACAGTTTGGTCTTAGAACGCTTGTGTACCCAATAACGCGAAGGACTAAAAGTTTATCTAAACCGAAAAGCAAGCTTATTCCTATGTTATCCTAATAAATTAAACCGATATTATGAGCGATGTATAAAATAAAGAGACTGAAATTCTGAATTGTCTTATTCGTAATAGCCACTTTTATCAATAAAAGAAAAACAATTATAAACGCGCTAATTGGGGGTGTTCGCTATGGAGAAAACTTTAAAGAAGCAGTTCGGAAGATATAATGTATAAAGGCTTCCATTAAATGGTTGAGTGATTTGAACCCATTTCATATGAAGGGCAAACCCTGCACTGTTATCCTCTCTGCACAAGCCAATTGCCAACCTCAGTATTAATTTAAAGTTTTGTGGAGATTTCTTTCTTACTTTTAAAAAAAAAAAATACCCTCAGCTCAACACTGCACTTTTCCAAACTTTTGTTCAAAATAAATAGGCATTTGCGGAGCGGAACATTTTTTATTTTTTTTATTATTATTTTTTTTTTCACTGCACTTTTGAAAAACCTTTGAAGACAGACGATTTTTCCTTAATTGTATACACATTGCTTTTATAGAAGAATATATATTATTAGAACATATTAATATACATATACTATTGTTATCCAACATTAATTACATATACAAGCTACCTTTTCCGTTATGGAATATTAAACCAATTTATTCCAAAAAACCCCAATATTTCAAAGACATTAGAAATATTATCATAATACCTTTCACTAAAAAAGTGCGTAGATGTAAAAAACAAACTATTCTTTGACTATGCGAACATGCTAAATTACAGTTTGGAACCAAAAATTAATATAAATAATTAAATAAGTTTGTACTTAAAACAGAATTAGATAACAGCCAAAGAAGGAAAATGCAACAAAGAAAAGACCCAAGGCGAACAAACCGAACAACTCCAAAACAAATTCAACCCTCCCCCATTTTATTTATATTGTAAGAGCGAAAACGAGTACTTCGAACATGAGCAACTAAATGTGAAGACTCTATGCACAGAAATGTTTTGTAAAAAAAAAGAGGAGAGAAAAGGCAAACGTATAACACAAAATAATAGCTGAAAGGTGAACCGCAGATTCTGACTTTGAATTATTTATATGAGCTCGTCTACCAAACTTCCATTAAGTGAGCGAACCACCACCAACTAGATGTCACTCCTATCACAATTTTGCTGAAAATCAAAATTCTCGCAAGAAGTTACTCTAAATATATATTAACTCTAAAGAGTACTATAAACTTAATGGATAATCTTCCAATGCATGTTATCTCAAAAATCAGGCGATCCTATTAACTCTAAGAGTTGAGAGAAATACTAAAGACTAAAATATATCCACAGAAAATTATAACTATCAAAAATAAGATTCTAGAGATTTATGAAATTAGAGGATAAGACACATTTATTAAAAAACTTCCTATGCATACTAAGGTATAAATTAGATACACTTAGCCAATCATGTGATGCCCAGTAAAATAAAAAAGATCTCCAATTATTTGATGTGCTGAATAAAAAAAGAGAAAATAAAATAATCTTAATTACTAATCCAATCTACCCAATGTTCTTTCTCAGCTATCCACACACATTGTTGTCCTAAAACCATTTTGTTGTTAGGAAGAAAGTCCCAGCTCTACATCTTAGTCCCTCCCCGCGTAGGTGTAAATTTACCTTCATATACTCTACAATAACTAGTCATTTTAATATTAATGTTCTTCTCGTCACCCAACCACTCATTAATTAGTACATAATCTATTATCTATATGACTGTCGAAATCAAATATCTTGTGAACCAGCACCCAACAAGCTAAAGACAGTTTATCTTAATCTCAAATGAAATCAAAGCCCCAGCACAGCTTATTTCGACGTTTTATTGCATGTCAGAAATCCGTGAACATACTTGCTCAAAATTAACAGCCTTTAACGTAATCTTTCAGATGATATATATTTCAATCAGGAACGAGGTGATTTTTGCTTATTAGGTGGATGTGTCTGTATATGCGTATATAGCCTGATATAATGTAAAGACAATTCTTCATGCTCATCCTCAATCAATTGCAACCGACTTTTCCAGTAATGACCGGTATCTAGCTAACGCCTACATACCCTTTCCACCTCTCCGCGCCACCTTCCAACCCGGTTGTACCGCGCCTCCACTCCCTAACCAATGGCAACCAAACACCCACTCCTGCCAAGGGAAATCAGCCCCCTCAAATGGAAAGGAAACCGCATGTCTTCCCTTGTCAACCTTTCAGTCGCCTTTCTTTCCACTAGTGAAATACTATTCAACCCTGTGTCACTTCAAAAAAAGATCAAGTAAAGAGCTTAACGAGTTGGATTCAAAAATACCGCTATCTCATCATTACAATTCCTGAACGCTTCTGCAGATCAGCGACGAATAAGAACCTTTTCTTTTTTACTCTCCCCATTCATAAAAAGCCTTCCCGAACCCATATTTTTGGTGGCGTTTGTACCATTTCCTGAAGTTCAGCTTTATCGCTTCGTCATTAAGATAATTATCAGGCCCTGATATTGTTTACATTTTCGTTGGGGGGGTTCTAAGTACATTCGCAAACAAATAGACAGACATAGTCCATAATATCATTAATACGATAGTATAAACAACATATTCTTTCGGTGGGCTGCTAGCAAGCACCCTGTAACATCTATAAAACGACCCTGTGCTATATTCTTCGTAACTGTAAATCTTTTATAACCAAATGATTTAAAACCTGCACTCGTCGTATATCATTTGATACTCGCGCACGTATGTGTAACGACAGGACAATTCTTCTTTCTAGCCTCATATTCGAGCAACACAAAGAATCAAGTGACCCAAAACACCACACGACCTTCCAATTAAATTACCGCGATGGAGCGTCCCATTTTTTGGCTCAGGAATCATACAAGAGATGTTCATGATGATGAAAATACCCAAAGCCGCCGAAACAACAAACATTGGTTCGTGACCAGAAAAAGCCGTGCGAAATTTGAATGGATTACGAGAGCTTACCATCCTCGCGGCACAGGTAAAATATGATTTAAGTTTTACTTTACACTTAAAATCCCATGCGATTAACGAATAATGCGTTAGATGGATCATGATGTCTATAGTGTCTGTGTAAAACGTGTTTTAGGGCGGTCCTAATCTAACTTTGGCGGCCACCATGTCCCATGATCGGGCTAGTCGCTACCGAGAAAAAGATAACTTTAACCCGGCCACCTTTATTCGATCGAGGTTCAATATGGACTTACAGAAGCTATTTGTTCTATTTTGAGCTTTTTTAACTATTTTTAAAGTACGTATGTTACATAATTAGTCTTATCTTTTTTAGTCGATCAAATTTCGAGCAAATGTTGTTTATACAGGTATATGTGTGTTATTCAGTATGGTATATATAACATGTAGGCAACAAGCTGTGTGTACAGCTCTTTCGTTGACCAAACAGCGACTGTAGTGGTTCTAAACTATAGTAACTTAGCTGATATAAATTGACACCTTTGGCGGCCCTGATGTACCATGTCGTACCATGAAAAACCTGTGTACAATAATTAATATATGATTGTGTGTGTGTGTGTGGGGTGTCCTGGAATGTGTGTGTTATAATTGTGTTATATAAAACCTTGTTGTTTTATAATAAAAAGGTTATCTTCACCTATCCTCCTATGGGGGAGTACTTTTTTTGAAATGATAATTTTTTTCTTTTCTTCGATTTGGTCTCATAAGGCTAATGAATATAAGTAATTTATACATTATAGATGTTTGTAATAACAATTACTAGTCATTATATCAATTTTGTTTTTAATATATTTTCCTTTTCTGTTACAGTCAATCTTACATATTTCATATCGTGTGTATTATTTAGTAGCTAACCTTTTCTATGTTTTTTTATATTTCTGATGACTATCATATAATCGGTGATGAGATGTGTCTTTTAGGAATAGCAAATAATCATAAACGCAAATGTATTTAATTACCACACCGGATGTGATGTACTATAAGCAGAAGTGTAGCGCAAATGGATCGACACGAAAAATTCCATTGAAAAACCTTTGCCTCAGGTGGATTACATCTGTTATCACCTTTCCTGATCTATTAATTATAGCCAGCCGTTGATTTCTCTATAATCTTACACACATGTGACTCTTAACTTATTCCACAATGTCAAAAGTGTTACCTAACTTACACTGTGGTCTTGAAATCTACATAAAACTAGTTCCTCTATGCGATTGCCCATCCTTCATTTTTACTGGGCCTATCCATCATTTCTATATATCCTACCCACATTAAACCTCATGATACCCCAACCACTTCCCATACATCATCATCACTCCCCTCCCACTAAACCCAACCAAAATGATTTCAACAATTAGCGATCTTCCAATTCTAAATCTCCTATTCATTTGCTTAAACCCATATTTCCTCACTTGCACTTCACCTTAATAAACAAGGACCAGGTCAGTCGAGTGAGATGCACATCAATATTACTCCATTTACACAAGTGATTAAACCCCACTTTTCTTGTCATAACATCCATATCGCAGGACACCACCACCACCTCCTACATATATCGTTTTAGTCCAATAATCCTACATATCTCTATCATATTTTTATTCATGCATATTCATGCGAGTAATAACAAAAATCCTCAACTACCACAAAATCATTATTACCATCTTTCTTACGTGTTCCATGTTTTAACCCCCGATATTCTCATCATCATCATCTCACATTTTCTAAATAGCAGTTCACCACTTCATCATCAGTTTCATTATGTAAAATGTCAGCATAGTAAAACCACTATCTCATAGATAAATAACATTTGCTACTCCCGTCTATTCTAACCGGATTCTAAATGCCTATCACCCCCGAAAATACTTCTCTGTGATTCCCATACCGTCATGATAGGTCCCAAATGTAAATAAAAACCCGCCAAAAATCAAAATATAACAACGGATACAATCTGCCCCTAGGTACACTATGCGAATGAACAATCGCCCAATTTTGGACCTGCATTATTCAATGAGCCTAGCGAAAAACCCTTATCAGATTGATATATACCACATCCCCAAACTGTCAACGTATTCAACGCACAGTATGTGTCTCTAGGCAATACGTGTCTAAAATAAGTCATCTCACCCTCAAAAAATTAGTACAGATCATTCATCGCTTTTATTGTTCCGAAAAGCGGAGCGCGTATTCGGGCCAAAATTTCCAACGGGAGCTAGGTCTGGTAATCAATTACCAGTGCGAGTTCGGCCCATCATACGTGACTCATTCCTGCCAAGCCCCTCTTCCCAGTGAGCCTTTTTTTCTGAGATTACCATTTGAACTTTTTCCACTCTCCACCCCCCCCCCTCCTTTAAATGCCGCCCCCCCCCCCGTTACTGTACCCGCTCACCAACTTTGGCATTTGGCGAGTGGTGTCATACGGTCTTGCACCCCACACAACTCTTCCCCCCTCCTCGACTCCTGCTCTGGACGATCTGAGACTGATCTATCACCTCTTTTGATACAGTATTATTATTCACAGCAATACATTTACTGCACCTTTCTCTCATCCATTCTGTCTTACTACAACATAATTTTCACTAATCCCACGACGAGCAACAACTCACCATACCAACCATCCTCAACACTACACTACACACACCAAGCACACACCCTGACACACTCATCTTCTGGATATCCGTCCAATTCTACCCACCACAACTTACTTCGCTATTTCTACCTTCTTCCTTAAGCGGAGCTAGAACCATATAATCACAATTACATCATCTGCCCGACTTGCTTTGCGTAAGCCATCATTTACATTCAAGAGATAATGTTTAATCGCGTGTCTCTACTTATACCAAGTAATAATGGAACTATTGATGGCGACACAATCGCCAAGAACAGAGTTATGATGACATAAACTACCTAATATTGAAGTTCTTCTATGCTCGAGCAGCCGAAAGAAACGGCAGACAATTAAGTGATATATAAGGCTGGGGCGGGCTTCGTTATGAGGACTCACCAACTCCCCTCCCCTCTCTACTTCGCGTTTGTAGTACGTAATTATTCTGTTCCTCTTCTAATATGCTAGATTTGTTAGCAATGAATTCAAGGAGACCTTACCTTTTAACGTCTTATAGCCCATTTAAATCGACTGGAACAGGTAAAATAATGCTTATTCTATCGAACACTGTATCCCAAATAATTAATTATTTTTGCCGTGACCAAATGCGATCATGGTGGAAAGATCCATGACACATCAGAAATGAGTGCGCGAAAAACAAGTTCTCTATTCAAATCTTTCCCTCCCCCTACATACATATTTCAATATAAACAACTATAAAACAATATAGCCCCTTCGCCTCATTTTTTTCCTCAATTCCCCTCCGCGTCTACTTCACTTCATTTTCTCTTTTAGTATTTTATTTTCATTATTTTAATTCTACCTTTTACTTCATGTTCCGTTACAAACTCGCTGCGCCATTCATAAAACCATAGGTAAATTGCTCACTTTAAAGAAGGGCGGCGCAGTGGCGATCCATCTCAGCCCGGCCCGTCCAACCGTGCGCCCCGCGCGAGGCAAAGATAAGTTGACTTTCCCCTTCGCCCCCCCCCCCCCGGCTAACGCATCCTAATGAAAGCTTTTTCTCTCTTGCTTCCATCGACGACTTTGTCTTAGTTATATATGTACCAGGTTGAGCCCAATAATGAATGAGACGCATGTGCTTCACCCAGGATCACTGGGCGATGATTTGCGGGTCCTGGGCTCCCAACCAAATAACCCCATCTTCTCACCTAAAATCTTTTTACGCCTTTCCACTCGAGCCCAATTATTGTGCTGTCCTAACCGCTCCGCCACACAAAACTTCGTTTGCAATTATTAGCGGCACAAACTACAAGGTGACGGCTAAAGTTATGTTTTAGCGCAAGCAGAAGAAAGGAGCGAGAAAAAATATAAAAGACTACAGATGCGGATACGAAAATTATTTATTTAAGTGTCTAATTGTGCTTACCACTATCCCTAATTAACAACCCGCACTTCAAATCTTTCTTATTTAAACAGAAGGCCTATTTCATCTATACTAAAGAAAACGAGATTAAATAGGCTTGACCCTTCTAGATTTACACAATTAAAATTAGAATACATGATAAGAAGGAATTAATGTGGCTAATAAACTTGGTATTAAAGATCAACGTATCATTGTTAACGGAACAGTCTCTACTGTCTTAACCTGCATATCTAGCGCAACCTAATTGGTTATTTCTAAAATTGACAAAATAAAGCGAGAAGCTATCCAAATACGATAATGATGGAAGAAAAGAAGAAAAAGAAGAAAGAGAGGTAAATAGTCCGTATGCTGCAGAGTAAATAAAAGCGTATTAACAAATATAAAGAACACGGAATAGTCTTTACATTTTTTTACGCTCTCACTATTTTTTTTGTGTTTTTACTTACGGAGTTGGACCTTTTCATGGTTATAAGGTCGCAACCTCCGAGAGCATGACACGGGGGGGGAAATCGAGGAGGGGAGCTTACGATGACCGAGGTAAACGGTCCAGCCGCACCATGGCGCCCATAAAACTTGAATCTTAAAAATCAAAGTGAGGAACCTATCTTAAAGGGGGGCTTCAGAAGTGGGAAATACAAGTATCCCGCACAAGCCGACCTCAGGACGATGTCCACCCAGTTGGTCTTGAGGAAAATGAGGTAAAAAATTTAGGGAAGGCACACAATTGACTCATTAACCTTAATAACAGGGGACGCTAAATTGAAGTTAAAACCATTGAAGACTCGGAATCTAAGAGTGGACCAGAAGAAACTTTGGACACCCCAATAAAATTTAAATGTAGTTGCCGGTGTCTTATGCGTATTTATAGCCTATAGGTCCTCCGCAACGAACCCTTGGCCAAAGAGATGGAGAACGGTAGATCGGGGAGGAAAAGGCATCGAAGTCCCCAATTTATCCACTGTGGATCACGCGATCGGTCTCCATTCATCTCTTTCCTTTCAGACTCCGTGTCCTCTCATCTCCCATCTTCCTGCGTGCCTCTTCCCGTCCCCGAACTGACTTCCCGCTCGTTCCTCTCCCGCAACCAATTATTCCTTCTTCTTCTTCTTAGTCGACTCTGTCTTACTTGATACGTGCTCTTTCTTCATTGTTTGTCATTTTCTGTGGTAAACCTTCTTACCCTAATGATTTATTTAGTTTCTCTTGTTCTTTAATTTATCGTGTTACCTTGCTCGTTATTCCAATCCACACATATACCTCACTTACGATCTCTCTTATTTTCAATTACTTATTGTGAATTAAATCTATTGCCTCAATTTTATGCCCCATTGCAAATCAATAGGCTATCTTTATTTGCTTCTAATTTTAGAAAAAAATTTCAAGCATCCCATTAGATAAGAAACACGCCTTCAATTCTTTGCGTGTATGTTTATTCCTTGTATATAGCATTTCTCCTAAACCGATTGTTGTACTAGGACAAAATTCTACAGAGTTTTTATCGAAATAAATTTCTCTTTCTTATCATTCATCCTGTTTTCATGACATTTTCCCTGTATTGAAGCTACTTCCTCACCTAGCTTTTTCTCGACACTCTCTTAACGGTTCTTTCTACTTTCGTTATACCTTATTCCCTCAAATAAATTATGAAAGTAGCAACCCCTCATATTTGAAGCATTTATTTCTCCTGATTCATATAATAGTGATTAAAAATAAATTGATTTAAAACCCAATGAAAGCTTAATAAAATAATTCACTAGCTATCCGTTATATGGACATACAGCGTGAGAAAACTTGAATTCCTGTCCATCTGCACCTTCACCTTGTACACAAAAATCATGTTTTTCGAGGCCTGCTAGTTTCTTCTAGGTCCTGGACGGAAACTATCCATCTTTCTGAAATATCACCGCAGTCTCGTACCTTCTGTTTTATCTTGTCCTATTGTGTATGCCGGTCATTTTATATTATACTATGACCAGCATTTTTCGTACTGACGTGACGAAAATCATAGCGATCTTTCATAACAAAGTACTGGCACACTGTGAGACTTGAAAGTTATTGTAAAATGTAAGCAAGCGCAGCTATCGTTGATTCAACTTTAATATTTCGCCGCATGTCGCGCGGTCACACTAATCCGAAATATGCGGAGGTGGTGTATGCTCCCTCTTGAGTGGTTTAACTACGCAAAGCAAATGTACCTCTCTTTTACGGTTTGAGCTGCTACTAACCCAATGTTGAGCCTATTGTCACCGCTTCTGTGGAGTTTACCCTATCGTCGTCATTACTTCATATCTTATCATAATGCTCCTGTCTTAATAGCCATCTATGGTACCATAAATCTTCCTATCTCCCCTTATAAAACGTGCTATATGTTTCATTGATTTATACGTGGGTCTTGCCTCAATTTCTTCGCTTACTAACACTCTGTCTATCTCTGACCTTACCTCTTGTAACGTAACATATTCACTAGATCTCTTTGGCTGTCATTCGTAGATGGTCATTATTCTACTTAACATTGTGTACTTTTGTCTCATTTCAATTCTTATATATATCTTCTTTTTTTACCCTCTTCTTCTTGCCCTTTGATCGTCTCCATACACCCCGTCGCTTCTTACTCCTTCGTCCATTGCGTCCACCCTCTTAAATGCCCTCCTATTTGCCCCTCTTCCGTATGGTCATCAGCCTCTTTCTTCTTAACTGACGCTATACATTCTACTCCTTTTACCTTCACCGGTGGATGATTTGATCTTTATCGTTACCCATGCCCTTTCTCTCCAGCTTCGTTTTATGGTTGCTGCACTTCCTCGTCTCTGCACTCTGAGACAACCGTCTAAACCTCCGCCGCGTATAAGCACCTGGGCACGTGCCCCTAGAAAATTACATTAATAGCAACATCCCTGAACCCTTTAAGATGTTATCTTGCACTCTGGTACCCCATCAGAATTCAAAAGAAAATTCCCGCAACTCTAAGCGAGAGATTCATTTTCCGGCGATTAATTTACAGTGCTTATCATTTAATTAGACAACTGGATTAGAAATACTGTACAACTTTACGGATTTTGATGATTTCCAATCCTGTTATATATAAAAAAAACGTTGAACGGTATATCCCCACAGATTGCAAAAAATTAACAGAAGTGGTGCCCATTTACGAAACTCCCCGTTACGTTATAATATGAAGTCTGCCACTGCTTGATAGACCCATTAATCACTATCTAATTTTGTTAGTTAGATTTTGCGGAATACGTATAATTACAGCCATGATAGAGTAACCCCAATCACAGCATATATCATTGAATATAGATAGTTATAATGTCTTTTAACTTTGTTGATGAAGATATAATCCCTACTTCGAGCAATTACATTAGCCAAATTTGACTGAGGCATTCTTCCTCTAATTACAAAACATGACCCAAAGTCCGACCCTCGAATCGTACCCAAAACATATCAAATCATTATGTTTACTGAACCATGCATGCAATAGAGATTAGTCCATGCCATTATTTGTAAATAAGTGTAATAAGTAAGTGGAAATAGCAGAAAGAGGGTCACCCAACACTTCACACTTAAAAAATCTCGAACTAACCCAACTTAAACCAACACTCTTCTGTTCCCTAATACGTACATTGTCTTCACTAGAACTGCCAAACCTCTTGTATGTCTTTGCAAAGAGCTTTGTTCTATATGTTCTAATTGTGGCGTTCATCAGTGTGATCGAGTTTTTTAGAAACAGTGGAAGAAGAAATTCGATGTATTAATATGGGAATTATTATGGGATTGGGCCGGTGGCGATTCCATTTAGCATGCAAAAAGAGTCCACAGACCCTGGCGCGCTGGTTATAAATGACATCATCATCGCGATCGCAAAGATATGTTAAGTTCAATATAGTATTTGGTGTTGCATTCTATTACTTTGTTTATAATGCCAAACCATTATCTAACACCTCACAGAATACCGATTATACGATCTTTGTTTGAGGATAGGCTAAATTTTCTTTTATTTTATGATAACCACTAAAAATTGAATAAACTAAGGGAAAAAACCTCAAATTATTATTTTCGCCACACACACATCAACGACTAGTCTACACAGCTATCTAGCAAAAAGCACCCCACTTACAGGAATCCCACACACCTTTTAGCCGACAACACCCTCTCTCAAATCCCCACGCAAACAATCCGGACATCAATTTTCCTCACTGATATTCCCACCCTCCCCGAGACAGTGGACCTTAAAAATAACATATAGAGCTATAATATCCTTACATTATGGGATGATCATATGAGGTGATATATCGTAAGTCAGCTATATATTTATTATCATGTCTTCGTATATAATCTGAGAATATCTGACCATATGATCTAATACCTAAAAATATAATTACCCTTCCCAATTATGTCCAACGGATCACTGCCCAGGAGAGTGTAACTATATAAGACTCTTATTTTTAGGTTGGGACTGATATATTAATAATAATAATCATCTGAGTGCATTTCTATATATATTATATATACTATAAACTCCGTAATTAATTGTAACTAATTAGCTAATATATATATATCGACTATCGTACCTTCGAATATGCATCTCTTCGCCCACGATCAACACTTAGCACACACCAAGTCCTATGAGGCGGTAACACAGAATCTGTTCTCCTCAAATAATAAAACCGCTAACACTAATGAATAAAATCGTGTTTTTATATAAGATATGCAAAGCGTCACATGCCTCATGGAACGTAGCCATCCACCCGCGAGATTCGATTTTTGACCAGGGAGGACTACCCACCAAAGAGTGCGGTGTGAGCGAAGAAGGAGCCAGAGTCTGTCCGCACCCGTCAAAGGGACACTAGAAATGATACACCGCACAACTTTTCTTCAATCCACCAACCATAATATGGAAGAGAGGAGTGGTGCTTCTCTGGGTGGCTTTTTCATGTACTATAAAAGTGCTCCCTTTTTTTTCTATACGCCCTTAACTAAAATAGCAATTATATTCTCCTACATACACTTAATGAAACCATACTGCCCACGGTCTTTTCCATTGGCGTCTCACATCATTGTATAAAATATAAGGTAATATATATACAATAACCCAACCAGAATAAAAGTAAAGGTTGTCTTGAGTCCTGGTGGTCCCCGTTGTCTCCGGCCATGCTACGTTCCTCTTTCTATAATGATACTTCAAAAATATAGCAGTGCTCGACTTGCCTTTCTGCTTGCTCCGTCTTTCGCTGCATTACAGTGTATAAAGTGAATGTAGTCGAAACCTTCCTTATTAAGATTATCAAAATGTCACCCAGAAGTCCCCAGAAGAACACAACCCCAATTATAATTATTTAAGGGGTCGTATATCCCTTATTAAATCCTTGGAATACATATTATTTCTTCCCGTGATTTTACTCGAGCCCCAAGGTCGGCCAATTTCCATAATCCCGGATCAGAAAGTGATCTTATGTACAATCAAAATTCAACCAGGCGCCAGGTGCAAAAAAAACTTAAAATCATAGCCAATTTTATAATGAGCTGTATAATAGTGGCCACAAACTCAGCACCTTCATCTTCAGGACCTGTTTTGTCGATGTGATCCAAGTAAAATAGGGATTAACCGCTACCAGACATACAAATTCGAGCACAAGGAAAAATAGAGATTTTATCTTTGCGGGCTCACGCTTCGCGCATACTCGCACCTACATCTCATTACAAAATAGGCTAATCCATGAAGCACAAAATAATTCCAAGCAGATCACCCACAACCTCTACGCCGTCATACATGACAAAATAAACTCCATTTCTAACCGCCTTCATCAGAGAATCAATTCTATATAACAATCGATGACTGTCGACCCGTTTTTGATATTTTCCCAAAAGCGAACATATTTTATATAAAATTATAGTTTTCACCGCGGGGAGTGGACTATAGAATGATGCGACAATTCAACGTCCTACTTTTAAGCTCAAAATTTTATGTTGACGCGCGCTGGTTTTTTTCTCGTTGGCGTATGTGCGCAGCATATTTTAAGAAATAGGTTTATGTAATGCACAAGGGGGAAATTAACCCCTTTAACAGGCTTCCATCCCTATTTCCAGCTGCTTTCTCCCAACATCACTTCGTCATAATTCTCAATAAAAATTACATTTCCCTTTCTGGTTCCCACTTTTTTTTCTAAAACTGCATTCCCACAAAATAACAACAAAATAAATGGTAAGCCAGGGCCCATTATATAATTTTCAAAAGCAACAAATATTTAAGGCAAATTGTCCTGGCTCCTGCCGACTGTCCCCCTGTTTAAAAAATATTTCAAAATTTAAAAAGGCCCATAGACTAACTTATGGCTAGGGTAGATGAAAAGTGGAGATATAAATTCTCTCTTAGGTACAAGTGACTCGTCCATATTGGTTTTCTCAGTGTTTTCTGCCCCTTTTAATTACAAAAAAAATTGGTAATTTTAAGTGTTTTTTAATGTCTTCCAGCTTGCCACGTCAAGCGCTCATTATTACTGGCTTATCGTGAACCTTCATAGACAGAATGAATAGAAACAACTGCAAAACGGTACTTATGAGAATAAGTCACCTATACAATTATTACATTAAAACGTTCCGCTCCCGACCCACAACGAATGGACTTAAGTGGTAACCATAGTATACTAGGCAACGCTTAACTACCCAATCTCCTAGCAATAAGAGTATATATATATGCAAATCCTTAATTCATATCGGGTGGTATGAAATAAGGATTGTCACCACGTAGAGCTAAAGATTTCTCATCTACAATTCTAAGAACCCCAATTGACAATATTATAAAAAAATTAAAAGTTAGTTGGCTCTACCACGGTAAAATTGCCCCAAATATGAACGACCCAAGTAATTCCTCTCTTACCATCTTCTCGTGGAAAAATGGAGAAATTCGCATTCTTACAAGGTCCAGAAGAATATATACATAACAACGTGTGTGCTAATTGCATATTAGCCTAGATGTGGAACAAATGATTTGACCCAAAATACACTATATTGCGACAGAAGAAGAAAAAAAAAAAAAATCAGCGATACTGTAAATTGAACCTGGAGAGACAAACTCCCCTAAATATTCAAATTAACAATGAAAGGAACGAGTTTAGAAAGCTATCATGAAAGATACTTGACTGGAACCAATCACTTACGGTCCTGAAAAGAATATTAAAAGTAAAAGAGGTGACACCAACGTAGCGCTTCCCCAAAAACAAAAGGGGATTAAATAAAAACATACATATTTTTCCCCATTTAAGGATACGAACCGGAACCAATCAAAATATAATTTCCATCTCAATTTGACCTAATGGAAATTAATTGAGCCGAGAAATTCCGTAGCCCCTTTGAAAAAGTCTGATTGCATCATTCCATTTTCCCAGCTGATTACGTACGGCGACTTATTTTATAGTAAAAATTCTAATCATGACCTGGCCCTTTATGACCTTTTGGACAATATAACATTACATGCGCGTAGCGTATATATCCCCATCTCTGACCCTCCTTATTCCTAAAGGAAAGCCCGATCAGGCACATATCTTACCGCCTAGTTTCCCGACAATCAAAGGGTCTTTGAATAGACAAGCCCTTTTTTGGATTTACTGACAATTTTACAGATGACTGAGAAGGGAAGAGACAATACGTCTTGATTTGTGGGTGGAACCTATCGTATCCTCCATTACATCCCAGTATTTCCGTAGTTCCACAGCCTCTGCGCGCAACCTGCTATGCCAACCTCTGTTATTCCCCCCCTAGCACCTGAGGGGCTTTCCATGTCCCGCTGTTTAAGGAGGCCAGGTGAGTGGAGCTCTCTTGCCTTTCACCGAGCCCCCCTAATGGCCTGGAGCGTGAGAGGGGAAGCCTTCAGAATGCTGAGTGAGAGGTGTTCCAGTGACAGGGTACATCCACGAACTCAGTGAAAGAACATGACCCTATTCTCCCTGATTCGGTTAGAAAAAGAGTCAAGTCTGGTTTATGGCTCTCAATTGCAACGGTCACTCAGTAAACTTTTTTATTAACCTCAGGAGAACTGTCCAACTATTATAACATATTGTCCTATCTCCCGTCAAATTTCAGTTAAAACGATCCTACATGTTCAGCCATTTAATATATTTCCAAGTAATGAGCGCCAACAGGATTCACACTTAACGAACGCCCCCTCCTGCAAGCCCCACCGCCACTATTCCCAACGAAAGAAGTTTCTTTTTTAAACACATTGTCTGGAACAAAACCATTCTTTGGGTAACCTATAATGATTATTTTGGAATCGATTCTGGCACGTACAACCATCTATTGAAAATACTTCAGTTAGTTTACTTGGAGTCCCTATATTTGCAATCATGATTAAGCCATCACCCAATGCCGTCCGAGAACTAAATGTCCCTTACAAATTGCTTAGCATTAAATTTCACACAATTTATTAGTACACCAGGTGCGTTGGTTCCCCAAAAATAAGGACAACAAGATAATTCATTACCATCCCTCTTGAGTTCTACGGTAATTCGGGGCCTGATCCAAAATATTAATTGTAAGGTTAAACAAACATTATTGAATTTCTATCTCGAGACGGGGAATAAAAACGGGCATTAAATCGTAATTATTAAATAAGCTCAGCTATGGTAATCTCATTTATCTAAGGCATCCGGACCATGAATCCCCCGCTAAAACAGCCAGTGACCGAATTATTGAGAACCAACAACCCAGAAACAAGACACATCCGGAAGCGCAGAGAAATTTATACAGCCTGGCATGCAATACTAAATTAGCTCACACAAAAACTAGCAGTTAAATTTCCTTCCAAGAAGCCAAAGTATCCTCTCCCCTGAACTTTGGTTAGGTGGAAGATGAAGGCCAACAAAAAATAAGAGGTTGCCCATTTCGTCTTGCCAGCCCCGCTTTGCCGCACACTTTATGATCAAAATTTATAATCACAATTGCATTTAATCAATTGTGAACTCATGGCTGTAGTTTAGAAAAAGTCCCTAAATAAGGATTCTCACAATGGCTCAAATATGATCTCTAGAGGAAATACACCATTCGGGCATCTATAACATGATTGTGCTGAAGTTGTGTATAAGAATATGCAACCTTCGCATTTATATACTTGATGCCTTTCATAAACTTTAATGATACAAGACTAAGACTAGAACCTTGATACATAAACAAAAGATCTTGCGAAGACGCCGTTCACATGTTTCTTATGCGGATATGCATTGATAAGCGTAAATATGTGACCAGTCGAGGGAAGAACTCTTTTAGTGGGATTATGTTCAAAGTGACAGGACTTTACCCTAATTTAAGATTAACAGAAATCAAAATAATTACCACAAATAGTATATGAAAATGACTAATTGAACAACACTTTTCTTTGTGAACCAGCTTTCCAACCCCGTTCTTGGGGTTTAGAATATTCACCAATGCTGTTAATTTTTTGACCATTTTGACTTTCCAGGTTATTTTTTTAAGTCCCGTTTTTACGGAAACAATAAGCTGTCTAGAGTTAGAATAATTTAACGTCCGCGCATCACATTGATGATAACGATTTGCTCAAAATTCACTACTGCAAAGCCTTCTTGGCCTGCTATTTAACAAAGCTGGTACTAATAAATGTATAATAATGAACTATCCCCGAGAAATGTGTCCAAAATGCGAGGTATCCTAAACTTTTCTATTGGTGATTGTACACCGCTACCAACAAAGGAATGTTGTGACCAATTCTGATTGTAGTTTGCAGCGGCTATTAAATAAACAATGAGGATTGACAAGAGTGACAGGACGGCGTTTGTTCATTTTTCCCGGCGTTAAATTCATATAAGTTTTTATAAGTTCCTATTTTTTTGACAAAAATTCCAGTGACGCATGAACTGATTAAATAGAGCTTTATTATAATATAATGCCTAAGAAACTTTTTTTAACCGGACATAGAAACAAAAACAGTATATCTTGAGGTTTATTGGCAAGCCGAAACATTCCAAATCTTCAGTTGTTTGAATATAGTTTTCTTGGTTTTGGTAGTTGGACTCCCCGCACACAATAAGAAAATATATAGTGAAAATGGAACTGTCCCAACGAAACAACACCAAAAACCTACATGTCACTCACACATGACAGCGCAGCGATCCTACGCCTACAAATACTCAGACGACACACACCACACCACACACACCACACCACTAAGCACACATCACACGAGTAACATTATATAGCGCCATCTATCTTCTTAAGTTAACACACAACATAACACACTCACCCATATCGTCACAATAAATGTATACTTATATATATATCTATATATATATATATTATATAGATATTAGGATAAATAATACAAATGTTTAATTTGATTTTAGTTGTGATTGATTCTCAATTCTTAATTTCACATCTTAAATAGAAACAACCAAAAAAACCAAAAACCAAAAGCGAAACAACAACCCAATGTGAAAAAAACCGAAGGGTCCAATATAAAATCCGATCCTTTCATAAATTTCCACGGCAACCCACTTATATAGCTCTGATTGAATTAATATTGTATTTTAACTAAAAAAATTGCGTCTAAACTTCGTTCCCGTTAGCGTGGCCCGAGGAGAGGTGTAGCGTTGCATACCAAGTTGTTAATTACACCCGCCCCCTTTCCCATATATCAGTACCCCCGAACCCTTTGTTGTCAATGTCCATAATAGGTGATAGTCTACGTTCCAGTCTGAGGTCGATCTTTGCAAATGAATTTATCGTACGAGACTGACAAATTGTCCAATAATCATCAACCCTAAAAATCAAGGAGGTGTTAAAAAAAATAATTGGCAAATGGGTAATTACAATATCAATTGATTTTGTCAAACCGTTGCTATATTGATGACATTTTGCTTTGTCCATATTTGATCATGAATATCGAATATTGAATTGATATTGAAGTATTGGTAATAGAACTATATTATTTTATAATCAAGTGTTAGAACAGGCACCGGGGGGGGGGGGGGGGGGTAAAACGAAAGAACGCTTTGCCTGCATACTATAGAAGATTGAAGAAAAAACATGAAATACAAAAATAAAATAAATAAATAAGCATCTGCTCCCATATCTGCCGATAATGGTTAAAAACATATCGTTATCAGATGAAAATGCTTGTACAGGTCTAAATACATTATCCACCACTATCATGACTAGCAGGAAGTGACAAAAAACAAAAACAAAATACTAGAAACAGAGAGAGACAGAGAGAGAGAGAAAACCCTTATGTTTTCATTCCTTCTCTCTCATCTCATCTTCTCATAATCTCTTCTCTCTCTCATCACTCTCTCTCTCTTTCTCTCTATCCTCTCTCTCTCCCATCCCCTCTTCTCTCTCCTCCCCTCTCTCTCTCCCCCTCATCTCCCTCTACCCTATTTCTTCTCTCTCTCTCTCTCTCTCTTTTCTCTTCCTCTAGCTCTCTCTCTCCCCATCTCCTCTCTCTCTCTCTCTCTCTCTTCTTCTCTCTCTCTCTGTCTCTCTCTCTCTCGTCTTCGTCTACCTTCTCTTTCCACCTCTCTCTTCTCCTTCCCCCTCTCTCCCAACCGCGC
>CALNVZ010000641.1:762915-799239 GCA_940671915.1 Paracentrotus lividus | reverse complement strand
TGTGCACTATACACTCTAAGAGAAAAGGAAATTGTGATCTGTATAACTAAAATAACTGTTATATTTATTTTACACATGTTTTTATTCAGCTTCTGGCTCGCAACACTTTCATGCTCTGTCAAAAAATGTGGCATTTTTTCCTAAAAAATGTAACGCCTCCGCCCTTTTACTATACCCCAATATGTGACACACGACCTTAACAGCTTTCCTCTAAAGTAATTAGAATAACAAAAAGAAAGTATGTATTATATAGTATATAGCAAAAAGAATACATATATTGTGTTAGGAAACATGGGTGATGGTGCATGCAAATTTTCATTGAGATTGGCAAGTCAACAACCCAGATAGGGCCTAACTAGGCTATACATGTTCATAATGAATTTACATATTCGCTTAATTATCTTTCTTATTGTACTCATCTTACCAAGAAGTTAACTTGAGTATATAGTTTGCCCCTGATAGGGAGTTCTAAAATATGCGGTAGAATGGGTTCATTGAAATTGTATGTTTGAATCACCGTAACTCCATAACGAATGGTCGGATTTCCAAATTTTTTTTTGCTTTGAATTTCTCTTATCAATACCTTTAATTTGAGGTATCATTTGTTTACTATATATATTGTTTAAATCTTGGGGTAATATAGCTAAATTATGTAACCTTGTCTGCAGCCATCACTGTAAACCATTATCTATTCCTTCATGTCTATGTGACCTTATCACTTTTTTTGATTTTATGGATATTATGAGACTTCATTACAGACATACATGTAAGCGTTGAATCAATCTCTAGAGACTAAATGTCTGAGTTCAGCAATGAATAATTTCATGTCACAATTGTCACAATACATAGATCTAAATATATATATTTAAATTTCATTGGTCTACTTCTAGAATTGAATTAGTTCTATGAGATTATATAGATCTAAATCTAGATCTATTTCATTTTTATATTGTAAAATCTTCTACATTGACGAAATTGACTGGACACAATTGACAAGTCAGAGGACCAAATCAGCAAATTACCTTGTTTTTATTCTCTGATGGAACGGTCCTCAAAGTGGCAGCGTCATTTCAACTCCAACAAATGTAGTGTTCCCCGGAGGCATTTCATCAAAGAACTTGTCGGACGTTTTATCCGACAAATTTGCTCTCAGCCAATCAGATGCAAGCATTTCAGTAGCTTATAACAGTTTGTCGGATAAAACGTCCTACAGGTCCTTTGATGAAACGCGAGATCAGGGGATATCCTACACCCTTGGAAACTCAACTCTGAATGCAGTTAGAGAGGAAAAAGATCTTGGGGTCATAATTGATGTCAAACTTAAGTTCCACAAACAGATCTCCAATGCACTGGTGAACAAGGCTAACAGGGTTATGATCAGCATCAGCCGGGCCTTCCAGTGCCATGATACATCCACCATTCCCAAGCTGTATAAAGGTCTTGTACGACCCTTCCTGGAGTATGGTAACGCAATTTGGTCGCCAAGATATGTTGCAGATGCAAAAGCAGTAAAAAGTGGTCGAAGGGGGCCACAAGGATAATTCCCGCAATGAAACATAGATACCCTACAAAGAGAGACTCAAATGCCTAAAGATCTATGGAGTCCAGAAGGAAGAGGGGAGTTATGATCCAGGTCTACAAGATCATTCACGAACATGATAGACTGAACCCTGACCACTTCTTCCAACTTGCCGACACAACATTAACAAGTGGGCACAGGTTCAAACTCACGAAGCCGAGGTGTATGACAAGTGTGAGAGGAGATTAATTTTAATAGTCATAGAGTCATCAACGACTGGAGCTCTATTCCTGAGCAAGTAGTTGAATGCACCCACTATTGAAACATTCAAGATCAGGCTCGATAGACACTGCAAAGATCAGCACTATCTATCCCATTACTCTGCTTCAATCGTGAGTCGTTTCAGTTAAAATAATTTAGAATGGATCTGTTAAATATGTTCTCATATTGTTCCATTTACATGAAAATATTCCTACACAAAATATAATCATGGTCTGTTAAGGATTTTAGATAAAATTTGAGAAAATATCAGAACAGTCGGTCAAATAGGGACTAAGAGTAGACAGCTATCACGCCACAAGTCACGGCACAAACACACACACAGATTCGGTGCGAATTGCGTGCACATGATTTACCCATGGATTTTCCACGTGGCATGTAAATCACGCCATGTGCTTGGACGGCCCGTGGCGTCATTGAATATTGATGCTTATTTTACTCTTTTCTCAGCAGTTATGCATTTTTTTTGTAAATTCCTTTGCTGTGTAGTATTTGTTCACTATGCTTGAGATTCTGGTATGATATAGAATGGAAATTCATATTTGGATTGTTCTTTTCTTGACGACTACTCAAGATTATCTTTAATGAATAATTTCTGACATACATGTACAATGTATGATTCAAAGAGTTGTCATGCACTAGATACTGTACCTCTTGCCCTACTGCCTCCTTGAAACCTAAATTGTTTAAGTAACTGAAATGAGAGTACATCTACATGTACATGTAGAGCTGACGAGAAGAAGCACGACTGCTACTCTGCTTTCTTCCAGTATTTGCGGTAAAGGTAAACTTGCAAGCTTTTAGGTTTAAAATAGCTTTCTCTTTGGCCTTTAGTCACATTTCGGTTTGTCTAAATTTGATTTTTTATTTTTTTTTTTTCATTTAGTATTCATTGAAATTGCTATTTCAATTATTGATCATTGAAAAGCGAATATAAACTGAAGCTGAGATGAAGTTAGATGATAATTTAGTCTCCTGCCTCATGAAAGATTATTAACATTTTAGCTCAAAATGATTATAATGCAGAATCAACACAAATATATATGTGTCAAACAGAAAAACTGTATTCACAATGTAAAATCCCACAGACCTCATTCAGTATACCAGGCTGTGTTAAAATGACTACATGCTGCCCTCTTGGTTTGCTGAGGAAACTTCTCAAGAATAATGAGTGAAACCTACCTAGAAATTACCTAGAAATAAAGCAGGGTAATCAAATGTATTACTGCATTATAATTCTTCAAGATTTCTTTCATTTTGTTGAGTAGAATTTTTAGACCCTTTTTTTGTTGGAAGAAGCCTCCTTGGGCTTGTGTGAAACAATCCGATCTTTGTTCATTAACTTTCCATGAGAAGGAGATCATAATTGGATAATAGTTCCCCATGCAAGGCCAATTTGGAGCTTTTTGGTTGTTATTATTGAAAGTGTACAGTGACAGAATTGTTCATTTGGCCGTATGCATATTTAAGCAAATTTATACCAGTAATATTTTGCTAATTAATGCAATATGATATTGTGACATTTTGCATTATGGTATTGTTTATTATATCATTTGGAAAAGAATAAATGAGTTTTGGAATGAATTTGATTCAAAAGTAAATTTAGCAATATCCTAGAAAAAGCAATTGTCTGTACTTTTGTCCAAAAAATTTAATTAGACCTACATGTACTTGATATTATAAATAGGGCTATGTCCAATCTCTTTTTATGCCTCCGCAACCGAAGGTGGTGCCGGAGGCATCATGTTTTTGGGTTGTCCGTCCGTACGTCCGTCCGTACGTCCCGCTTGCTTGTTTTCGCGATATCTCAAGAACCACTTGAGATTTTAACTTCAAACTTGGGGATAGTATGAAGCGCCATAGGAAGATGATCTGATTAGATTTTGGAGTATGTTGGTCAAAGGTCAAGGTCACGGAGGTAAAAAATAATGAAATTCTATGTATTGAGTTCGTTATCGCGATATCTCAAGAATCATTTGATATATGAGCTTCAAGCTTAGGTGTAGTATGTACCGCCATAGGAAGATGATCTGCTTAGATTTTGGAGTATGTAGGTCAAAGGTCAAGGTCACGGAGGTCAAATAGTGGAATTCTATGTATTGAGTTCGTTTCGTGATATCTTCAGAACCATTTGAGATATGAGCTTCAAACTTAGTTGTTGTATGTACCACCATAGGAAGATGATCTGATTAGATTATGGATTATATAGGTTAAAGGTCAAGGGTCACAGAGGTCAAGATGTGAAAATCCATGTATTGAGTTTGTCATCGCGATATCTCCAATTAAGATGTAAACTTCAAATTTAAGGGTAGCATCTATCACCAGAGGAATATGGTCTGATTAGGTTTAGGGTCACAAGGTCAAAGGTCAAGGTCAAAAGTGTCATTCTATAAAGCAAAATGAATAGATGAATGTGCGATATTTTTCTAATCTGGCAATTGCGGAGGCATATATTTTGACCGCGCGCGGTCGAGGATTCATCTTGTTATCTTTGCCAAATTGTTTGAGCTAATTATGACGGTCATTGTTGCTCTGTGTATCTATTGTTTTGAGCTTTTGTGTGCACCGTTTTACTGTGATTACACGCCAGCACAATAAGGCAAATGATAGAATCGATACTTATCATATTCACAGGCTTTCCCCTACAAAAAACAAAAAAAAATATATATATAACGGTACAAAATATAACAAATTTCATGGCCTGAACTATATGTATGCATTCTTATGGTACAGTATAATATGAAGCATTTCATGACCTGAGTGAGCTGTGGTATACTACAGAGCATTATACATGTACATGTAATACATGTACATGTATGTATGGCCAGAGCTATGCAATCTTGTGGTACATACTTTCTCTGCAGGGTGTTATAGTGGCTGATTAGGTTCGTTATGAGATTAAATTCTTGCCTCCAACCGATATTACATTGCCATACAACATGTACATGTAGCATTGTTTCTTACAAGTCAAATTTCATATTTAAAAAAAAAATGAGAGAGGGCTTACAACATTGTACTACACATTACACATTGTACTAAATGCTTTTTCATGAGCTAAATAAAACAATTTAAAAAAAGAAATATATACATACATGTTGAACGGCATATACAATGTACATACAATGTACAACTATGTACAGTATTAATTCTGTCCTGTGCTACTGTATACAAAGGATTAGTGTATCATGAAACAGCTTTTTATTCTGTTATTATGAAAGTCTTTGTTAATTATTCCTTTGAAATAATTATGGCTTCCTAAAATCTCTAATTAGAGTTGTTCTTACCATACAGATTTTACAGTGAAAAGCAAGAAGAGGAGTTTACATAACATTGAGCTTTCAGTCATTATCTTTAAATTGTTAACAGGGCCAAACAGCCATTTTAGTAGATGAGTACGAAAATTGAAAATGACGATCTTAATTGATATTATGGCCCTAATAATCACCCTATAAAATGACCTCTTAAAATTCTCATCCTTTTGTTCTTACAATACAGATTGTACAGCTTTAGAGGAAGAGGAGGTTTGGATTATAACAATGATCTTTTAGGCATCATCTTTACATCATTGATAACAAAGATGTCATCCTCACATCCAAGGGGTAAGAAACTTTTTATCTCAGTATATTTCAACATTGATTAAAGTATGTATATCGGTTGGGGTATATGAATGAGCTTCCAGCCAACATTGTTCATAACCCTCTCCAATATGTCCTCCTTGGTTGTAGAACAACTACCCCTTGGACAATTAACCCCAGACAAGTACCTCATCCCCCCCCCCCTGGATTAATTGTCCAGGGGGTAGTCGTCCTGGGGTTAATTGTCCAGGGGGTAGTTGTCCTGGGGTTAATTGTCCAGGGGGTAGTTGTCCTGTGGATTAAGTGTCCAGGGGGTAGTTGTCCTGTGGATTAATTGTCCAGGGGGTAGTTGTCCTGGTGTTAATTATGCAGGGGTTAGTTGTCCTGGTGTTAATTATCCAGGGGGTAGTTGTCCTGTGGATTAATTGTCTGGGGGGTAGTTGTCCCGATTTGGTCCTCCTCGCATCCATGAAAATTACTTTAAGCAAAAAAAATTCTGACAAAACAGTCCCGGGGGCAGACCCCAATTATATGCTCGTAAAGTCGTAAAAGCTTTTGAATTCGTAACGGCTACGGAAGCCGTGCGCTGAGTGTAGAGCAAAAATCGTCCAAAATTCACCTGCTTATATCTCTCTTTCTTGATCACCAAAGTTCATGATACTCTCAGAGAACTTAAAGAATGATAATATTCAGCACCATATCAAATATCATTGAAAATGGTTGTGTATTTTTGGAAATACGGGTATATTTCTGTTTTTCGAGAGGGGGTTTCATTTTTTCCCGACACAAGTCTGGGACGAAATAAAAACGAAAACAAAAGACATGATACTGTAAAGTACACACCAGTCTCACTTCCTGCGCATTTTGGTGTTTGGGCAATCAGTAGTTTTGTCTAAATCTTCCTTCAAATGTTGAGTATTTCGCTGGAAAAACGCTGGAAACTGCATCTATCAACGACAAACCGCTCTTTTGCGCATGCGCATTTCCGCACCTCACTTCCGGGTTTGCCGAAAACACTCGCAATATCCATGAGAAACCTGCTGCGATGACCCTACTGCAAGTTTTTAAGGACAGTAAACCACTATATTTTTTGTTATAATCCTCAATTATTTTTCCATGAATTAGTTCTATATTTGACATTTGTAATTTTCATTGCTCGATTTCAACGTTTTCTTGCCATTGACGGCTGGGAGAAGAGCGGAATATTTTTTCGTGGGGCTATACTATAAGCGGTCAAAATATGCCTACATCACGAACCACAGTGTTGGGACCACAATGTAACTTGATGGAGGGTTTTTTTTTAATGGACTTTGATAACGGATTTTCCCGACATAACCGTGGGACAACATATTATGGAAAGATATTTCGTACAGTATTCGATATGATATGCTTTGTATCATATCAAAGTTTCGTTCTGGTGTCAAGTCAGAAAGGTGAAAAATAATCAACTTTTTTACCGATTTCTGGTTTTTTGTCGGGTGCTCCCGAAAAGGCCTATTTTTCACAATTTATAACTGATTTCAACCATAATTAACACAATGAGAGGTTAAAATGACTCTTTATTTGTTAAGATCGTTGGATTTGTTTCATTTGGTGGTTTTAAAGGCGAGATATCGCAGTTCGCCTAGACAAATTGTAGCGGTTTTCCGTGCAAAACTTGTTTTCTTTATGCAAATTAGGCAGACACCGGCGATAGGTTTCTCGGAGTTAATTGGGGTGTAACCCGCGAGACTGAAAAGTTGATTGGTATTAAGAATAAGAGGCATTTAAAGCACCATAGTCCCATACGTGCAAATTCCTATTTGCTCAATTATTCAGCGTAAGAAAACTGGATCACATAATGTTTGAACTTGAATAATTGTTTGTATTGTAAAGAAGCATTTGTGTTGATTTCAGATACTAATTTGCATTTTCAAAGGCCCGAGGACCACATTAAAATTTCAGCTAAATGTCCCACTTTAGCCTGAATATGACCATATGGTTTGAAGAAATATAATAAATGAATGATGAATCCCAATCCCAGGGAAGAATAAGGATCAGTAGAATCACAAGTGCAATCCAAGGATACTGTAATGTTTAAATGAGGTTTATAATCACTTTGAAAGAGAAACACTGTGATTAATTCATGTGTGTTGATTACCTATGTCGACCAATCTCTCAGGATTAACGTGGAGAAATGACATCGCAATACAGGCGCAACTAGCCGGCATGTACTACGGTATGAACGGGAGAATTGTATTTTAGTTCTACCCATTCAGAGTGAACAACTTTGGATTCGATTGGAACACATTTTTCATCATGACCACAGCTCCAGTTTTTATCAGAAGGAATGTCAACAGATCACATTCAATAAAAATGACAGACTGAAAACCCATCTCATTGAACAGACAAACCCTATTGATTGTGTGTTGCAATAAGCATCTTTGAATCCATTCATGTTTCTAGGGATGTGACTGTAGCATGGTCAATGTTCTTCACTATGGCATACACTGTACTTCACTAGTTAGAACTTTACAAATAGTGCACTTTTTCTGATGGGTCTTTCTCTCAAATTGCACACTAAACAAGGCAAAATCTTAGCCCTTGAGCTTATTTCCAATCTCCAGCTAGTTTTTCGGTTTTGCCTTTAAATAGCACTGTGAGAACACCAGCCTGAAACCTAACCCTGATCCTATTATGGGTTTGTTTTACGATCAGGGTACACCCGTCAAAAATGGCCTTCTGTGCACACTATAAAACGAAATTTGGGTAATGTCATATCAATTTTTTGATGGTAAGCTATTGAGCACTGTTAGAGCAACCTACAAGAGAAAAATGAATTATTGACCATAACTCATTTTTCTAAAAATTGACCATATCTGGCAATTTAGGGCAAAATTGCAGTCTCATTTTTATTTTTCTAATTTGAGCATGAGCTTCTTTATTATTAGCAATCATTAAGCTTGTTTTTCCAATCAGAATTGACTACTGAAATGTGATTGTTTAAAAACTGAAAACCCAAGAAGCTACAGTTAATCTGAATTTTTGGTGACCATTAACCAAAAATGTGGGTCCCAATCTGTCAAAAAATGTCCTCTTCCGATATGGTGTTTTTTACGCATAGTTAGACATCACTTGATGAAAAATGTTTTTGTCTGTATTAAGAACACTTGTATATATGCCACAAACTTATAATGTTTACTTCGCCAACATCCACTTATTACTTACAGTTCACGTTGCAATGCTGTCAAATCACGTTCCGTCAAAAACGTCCTCTCCGAAAAATGAAGCAATGGACCTTACGTGTGATACAAAATTTGAACCCCTATAGAAAAATAAGTTGGTGACCTCATGCCTCCAAATTTAAAATCGATATCATTTTACTTGTCTAGAACACATACACAAAAATTTGGGGGAAACAAAACAACTTTTTTTTTTTGGTCCAGTGAGAAAAAGTGGTGTACCCTGATCGTAAAACAACCCTTATGCACATATCAGGCTTGTTGGTGCAGCTCCAAGTCAGATCACGGAGCTCTTCAGCTGGAGCTACTGCAGCATCAACTGCGATTTTTTTTTTTCCCCTTGATCCACCTAACAGTGTACTCTGTTTCTCTAGACCAAGCTAGTGCAGGAAATCTTGGATTGAGACAGAATTGCCTAAGACCTGGGTCTGCCTCTGTCAGATTTTAGGTTTGTGTACACACGCAATAAAATTCCTGGGCTTATCTGAGCTCAGATCAGACTGTGAACTTTTATGTAGCCCTACTCCATAACTTAAAAGGTATACAGTTTATTGTTAAAACAGAAAAAATGGGTACCTAGAAATTTAGAAACTCTTTTTCCAATTGTGTGAGAACCCTTTTAGATTCACTTGATTTGATTTCTCTACAATTTATAGAGAAAATAGTAAAATAGATGGGCACTATAGTGGAGCTGACTGGTTTCCTGTGTTAGCAATTCATTTTCAGATATTTCTCTGATTTTATAACCAATTTGATGAATTTAAAAAAAATGCTTGTCTCCTTTTACTTTTTTTTCTATGAGCATCAGCATCATGGACTGATGATCTTGGTTTTGTTTTTTGGTTTCCTTCATAGTAAATACACTAGGAATACAACAGAAATTATGATGACTGCAGATCATCATTTCATTTTATTCTTTAGAGACCCTCACATTTAATTTAACGCCTAGAGTTTATATACTGGGTGTTTCAGAAAAAAGGAAACCCAAGCTTGATCATCAATAATTTCCAAAGTATTATTATGGTGATTATAAAATTTATATCACTAGAAAGTGCAACTCATTACCATTGTAATGATACCTCGCTCAGCTCACCGATGTGTTGGCTCAGTGGATAGAGCATCCGCCTCATAATCGGGAGGTCATGGGTTCGAGCCCCGGCCGCGTCATACCAAAAGACATTAAAAAATGGTAGTTGCTGCTTCCCTGTTAGGCGTTCAACAAGAGGGGGATAGAGCAATGTCCTTCTGGTGCTGCTCAGCAGCTGCCGGGCCCACGAGAAAAGGGGCAAAAAAAATATCCATTACGGACAATAAAATTTGGAGCATTTGGAGCATTTGGAGCAATGTCACACATCACTGAACCCCATTGTTTTGAAAATGTCTTGCAAAATTGTGAGTGGTTCACTTTCACGCTCATTGAGATGGGTTGTTTTAAGGTGCCTAAAAAGGAACCCAACTTTCATCACCAATCATTTAAAAAATATGACAGTGGTGATTATGACGTTTATATCATTGGAAAGTGCAACTCATTATCACTTTTAGATCTCTTTCAGCTCACCAATGTCACGCACCACTGAACTCGATTGTTCTGAAAATATCTTGCAAACTTGTAATTGATGCACTGTCATGCTTCTTACATTATCCACGGTCAACCGAAGGTTCTCTAACTTGTCGTGAGGAGTAACATGGTGGAATTACCTGGGTGGTAAGATTGACGGATTAAATAAGTAGGCATTTCCAACCCATTTATCAAAACCATTCATTAAGTCACTGGAATGCTAATACTTAGAATTGCTTGGCACATTTTAAAGCAACTCATGTCAAGGAGCATGAAAGAGAACCTATCACAATTTTGTGAGACAATTTTTCAAAACAATGAAGTTCAGTGATGCATGATATTGGTGAGCTGAGAGGGGTATCATTAGAATTGCAATGAATTGCACTTTCCAGCGATATAAACTTCATAATTGACACTGAAATACTTTTTAAATTATTGATGATCAAATTTGGGTTTCCTTTCCAGGTACAATGTACATTCAAACAACCCATCTAAAGTAGCATGAGAGTGAACCACGCACAATTTTACAAGACCTTTTCAGAACAATGGGGTTCAGCGAAGTGTGATATTGGTTAGCTGAGAGAGGTATCATTAGGATGATAATGAGTTGCACTTTACAATGATATAACTTTCATAATCACCACTGAAATATTTTTTAAATTATTGTTGATCAAACTTCCAGGGTTTCCTTTTTTCGGAAACACCCAGTATCTCTTATTAAAGGAAAATGAAAGGCTAGAGCAAAACCCCCTTTATAAGTCGAGCCATACTCCACTTTACTAAATAAAACTTAAATGAAGAAAATCTGTTGACTATATCCGAAGATATTGCCAGCTCAAACTTCAACTCAACTCGATTTTGAGATTACCGCGGAAGATGCCATCTTGCCGATATTTGCATATTTCTCCCATGGTCCTCTGCGATATTTGACGTCACTGACGAACAACTCGCACGATCGACGAACAAGCTCAGCTGATCGCCCAGGCCAGCCAGCGCGCGTTTTGTGTGTTTGTTTACGTGCAGTCGGCTCCGCAAGATGCATAGCTGCCAACTGTTACGAAAAATTCGTAATTATTACGAATTTTTACCCTTTATACGAAAATACGAATGCACCTTTAAAAATTACGAATATGAGCGCCATTATACATGTATTATATTATGACCACTCACGCACGTGTTATATGCATGTTCTATGTAGTTCTACTACGGCGCGCGCGTACGTACGTACGTGCACATGAAAGCAACACACGAAAACAGCGCATTCGTAGTGAAGGCGGAAGGCCATTCAAAGTACATGCACGTTGATCTTTAGTGCATACACACAGCGAAAGACGAAAACAGCGCATTCGTAGTGAAGGCGGAAGGCCATTCAAAGTACATGCATGTTGATGTTAGTGCATACTCACAGGCATGGTCGTGTGTGATGCAGTTGTGATGTCGCTAGCGAACGTCGACCGTATTTTGTCTCCTCTTCTTCTCTAGTTTTGGACCATAAATGGTGGGAAATGGAGCATAAAAAGGGACAATGTTACAAACAGCAAATATGGAACAGAGTTTGACTTCATCACCAAATCGGGAAAAAGCAAACAACATGCATTTTGTACGATATGTCGAAGGGATATCTCCATCGCTCATGGCGGCCGTAGTGACATTGTTTTGCATACCAAATCAAAAACTTCACATCGGGAATTTTGAATCTGAATCTTCATCCACACCCAAGATAACTTCATGGATGTCAACTTCGCAGGATTTAAATGTTACGCGAGCTGAGTGCTTGTTTACACATTCTACTTGTATGTACAATGTAAGTGATATTGTGAATGCCCCATATTCATTCATCTTCAGATTCATGAACAATTTTTGGCAATAATTTTCTCAAACCTAAGCTCCACCCTAAAAACAACAGAAAAAAAAGGTTTAAATGCTCCAAAATAGGGCTCTGATTGCACCAGAGAGCGTCTAGAACCCCAGAGCTTGGACCCCGGCCGCAAGGGACTTCGCGCTTCGCGCTCGTGATGTGCGCTTCGCGCACATGTTGATGTGCGCTACGCGCACATTTCTGTGTTTTTTATCTGATCATTACTAATTTGAAATTTCAAATGTTGGCAGCTATGAAGATGGTGTATTGTCAAGCATTTGGCTGTCGGAATCGGTCCGATAGAGGCGCAAAATATAGTTTTTTTTTCGGTTTCCCGACCCACAAAAGAGGCCTGAGATACCTGAGAAATAGAAATACTAAGCAAAGTAGTCTGCTGCAATTTTACAATAAAAGAAGCAAAAGGACACAATCAGATTGATAAAGTTGAATGTTTCGATGTGCGGTGTACTCGGCGTTTGATGAAAGCAATGGCGCACGTACGCGTCCGTCGAGCCAGCCAGTGTTAGCGACCGGACCAGAGACAGGATCGCTCCCGATACCAGCCCGGCCGGCTGCAACAGCGGGCGGTAGCGACGGTGAAAAGCAGCTTTGGCTAGCTTTCTGAAAATGCGCACGCATACGCGTCCAGTTATTGTTGAATTGATGATCGTAAATTTAGAGTTGTATTTTATAAGTTTGAATAGAAACAAAATAATAATAATGTAAAACATGATACTATAATATTCAATTATTCAATATGTCTCTTTATAATTTATAACTTATATATTGTGATTCGGAAAATTAAATCGTGATTAGTGTATGATAGTGTGTACAAAACATAGCTGACTGGGGTTGTTCGCAAGTGACGTCACAGTTTTGCTCCAGCCCAGCCAACATGGCGACCTCCGCTTAGCGATGTCTAACCCAAGGTAACCCAACTTTGGAGGGATGGTTCTCCTTCCTTGGAGATCAGATTTTGGTGGTTGATGGCTAATTTTGACTGTCATATATGAAAGATTGTTACCATGGGGTTGTAGCTCTAGAGTTTCATTTTCCTTTAAGTTATTTATTTAAAAAGGATGTATCCATAGACTAGGTGTGCATTTTCAGGCACCTCTCTTAACATTTTACTGTCTTTTTCCGCTCTCTGAGTTTTTTTAAAACTCAGTATCCCTTCGTCATATCTCTATCTCTTTTTGAGTCTCTCAAAGTCTCTCTCAGTTTCTCCCTGTCATCTCTTTCTGTTTGAGTCTCTTTGAGTCTCGGTGTCTCCCTGTCATCTCCCTCTCTTTCTTGAGTCTCTCTGAGTCTCACTGATTCTCTCTCAGTGTCTCTCTATTGCCCCTCTCTCTCTCTCCCCTTGACTCTCAGTGATTATCAGTATCTTCCTGTCATCTCTCTCTCTCTTCGAGTCTCTGATTCTCTGTGTGTGACATCTCTCCCTCTCTCTTTGAGTCTTTCTGAGACTCTCTCAGTATCCCTTCGTCATCTCTCTCTCTCTTTGAGTCTCAAAGTCTCTCTCAGTTTCTTCCTGTCATCTCTCTCTCTCTTTCTTGAGTCTCTCTCAGTCTCACCGATTCTCTCTCAGTGTCTCTCTATTGCCTCTCCCTCTCTCGTCGAGTCTTTCTGAGACTCTCTCAGGACTCTGTCATCTCTCTCTCTCTTTGAGTCTCTCTTATTCTCTCTCAGTGTCTCTCTGTTGCCTCTCTCTCTCTTTTCGAGTTTAACTGATTCTCTCTCAGTGGGCCCTGTTTTCTCTCTCTCTCATTGAGTCTCTCTGATTCTCTCTCAGTGTCTCTCAGTATCTCCCTGTCGTCTCTCTCTTTGAGTCTCACTGATTCTCTCTACTCTGTGTTGCCTCTCTCTCTTCAAGTCTCACTGATTCTCTCTCAGTGTCTCTCTGTCGTCTCTCTCTCTCTCTTCGAGGCTCACTCACTGATTTTCTCTCAATGTCTCTCTCTCTCTTTGAGTCTCTCTTATTGCCTCTCAGTGTCTCGCTGTTGTCTCTCTCTCTCTCTCTCTTCGAGTCTCTCTGATTCTCTCTCCGTGTCTCGCTGTTGTCTCTCTCTCTTCGAGTCTCACTGATTCTCTCTCCGTGTCTCTCTTTCGTTAAGCTGCTCCCTGGATTGTATTGAGCTTAGTAGATATGCAGCGGTCGGTCGGTCACAGGAGCGCCTTCAATATAATTAGCGGCTAAAAATAGCGCTTGGTTTATGAAGCTTACATTGCGCAGGTACAGAAATAGAAATGCTAGCTAGGTACCCAGGGGCTTACTGCATTAATACTAGAAACCTGTCTTGTTTGTAGCTGCTTACCTAATGTAGTACATGTATAATGTAGGTAATAATACACTGTTATCTAAGTACTACATTTACATGTAGGGCCTACTGTAAGCTTTATATAAATTATTTTGTATCGTCAATTTATAATTGTATCTTGTGTGTTTTGTATGCATGAAATTTGAATGAAATTTATTTCAAATTTGAAATAATGCTGTTACTGCATTGTAACCAATGATACACAATGTACAATGTACATATGTACAATATGTTTGACTACATTCTTTTCTGTAGTAGACATGGTCAGTTTAAAATGCTTTTCCAAACAAAATTTTCACTATTCACTGCACTTCCTTGTGTAGGGCCTAAAACCTAAACCAAAGATGTTGTATAGTGTAGGAATATATCGAACCTGTCTATTTTTTTTAACGTAGATTATTGACAATAAATTTAGGTGCATGTACATACATTATACAATGTACACATGTAGGACTACAATGTAATTTGTAAGAAGAGAAAGAAATCAGAATTTTGATAAAATAACCAAATGAATTGATCAATATCTGGATGACTTTGAAAGAAATAAAGATTATGTGTGAAGTACATGTACATGTTCATGTATCCTTTGTTTTTACAAATATTTATAGCCTAGCTATGCCAGGTAATAATTAGTTAACACTAAAAAAGCACTTAGAAACAAAAATGGGCTATATAAATGTGACTAAATATTATTAAAGGTAAGAAACAGATTTTTACATTGTAGGATGTGTATTACTTGCTGCCTCACATACATGTACATGTATTAATAGTGCAGTCTGTATAACAATGTACATGTACTTTGAAATGTTTAATTCTGACTCAATTGTCTGTTGTACCTATTTTTAAAGACAACTTTGCACATTTAAACAACCACGGTTAAATTGTGCCTTTGAACTGTATGATCCTCAGCATGTAATCTGTCTCAATTCTTTATTTGATAGAAAATGACAGTCTATTTTGAGGGGCTCTAATGATTTAGATTAGATACTATTTATATCTTTACCCCCGCAAACCGTGCTTTTGTCATAGAGTCAGTCAGCTGATTCATTTGCTTAGCTCAAGGGAATCAGATCTAAAAATACTCTACATGTAGCGAAGTAAAGCCTCATGTTCCTGTCTTCATATGACCAGCCTTCCAGAGGACATCCTGATCCTCTACATGTTATATATTTAGCAAGTACTGCACCCTCCGCTTTGTGCCTTACTTTGTAGAGAACAGTTCCATTTCATCTCTAGCATTGCTGCACTCTTTACTTTGTGACTGCCTTTGGAGAGAAACTTGTGCTCTACATGGGCTCATAGTATTATTACTGTACTCATTGCTTTGTAACTGTCTTTAATACTTCGGAAGGAATCTTGCGCTCTGCATGGGCTCATAGTATTATTACTGTACTCATTGCTTTGAACTGTCTTACTTTGGAAGGAATCTTGCTCTCTACATGGGCTCATAGTATTATTACATTGTACTGTACTCATTGCTTTGTGCGTTACTGAGGAGATAACAGTTCCATTTCAGTCTCTATCATTACTGTACTCTTTACTTTGTGACTGCCTGACTTTGAAAGGAATCTTGTGCTCTACATGATTCCATTTCATTCTTTTCTGATGAGTGCTGCACCATTTGCTTCTTGATACTGCCTGACTTTGAAAAGAATCTTGCAGTGTACTTGGTTCCATTTCAGTCTCATTCTCAGGGAAGTTTGGAGTCGGAAAAAGATTAGTCAGCTTTTCAGTTTGTGTGCTCTTTCAAGAATCATGTGCACAGTCTACATGTGTAGTCTCAGAAAACAATTCTAAATGCCTACATAATAGTAAAGGAGTTCATTTTGCTAGGATTCCGTGCCTCAGATCTTTGTATGAACTTCCAAACTAATATCAGAAACAATAAGTGGATGCCTAGACATATAATTGTTTTGGACTTCAGCTGAAAGCTGCTGAACACTGAATATCTTGAATGGCATAGTTCTGCTCTAATCTGTGGATTGTCTTTAGGAAACAGTGAAAATACTAGATTGAATTTGATTGTAACTGCACTCTTCAAAGGGTAAGTACATGTAGCATTGAACAATGACCAATCAAACTCATTGTTACATAATATGCTTTTTGTTCAAAAGACTTACATTGTACGAGTATTCAATTTGAATTGTTCTTATGAATTTGAAATTGCTTGCAAACCTTTGTTTTATGGGGTCCATGACTACACTGTAGATCTAGATGTAGGCTCTAGGTTTATCTTGTTGCACTCTAGATCTAACTTTGTTGAAGTTGAAGTGTTGATGCGAGTGAAATTGCTTGCAAATCATTGTGTTATGGGTTCCATGACATGTACATGTAGATGTATGGCTATCTTGTTGTTCTCTAGATATCTGACTTTGTTGCAGTTGAATAGTTGATGCGGAATAAAAAGAAAAATAATGACAGACTATCACTTTGTCTGTGATCGAAATGTCATTATCTTTCCTCAGCTTCACTTTGGAAAGATAAGCTACATCCAGTTTGGTTTAGAAGTGATAGTTTGCCCCATCACCTGCGCCAAGGATTATTTGCTTAGTTTTCTCTTCATGTAAATAGTTCTCTTGAATAATGTATTAAAGTTGCGATGTCATTTCACATTACTTTACCAGGAAACTGTTATTGAATTAAATGAAACAAAATTAAATTAATATCAGTGATCAAAGAAAAGGCTCCTTGAAAACTCCTTAAACCCAAAGCCAAGGGAGTCCTACAATGGTTTGTAAACCATTGGTGACAACATTTTTTCTGGCTGTGACAATTGCTCCTTGCTTCATTTTGTCCCAGATGTTAAATTTTTTGGGTTTGCAATATAGACGTATTCGGGTCCGGTGATATTTTGTCTTGTGGCGGCCATGGGTGAGGGGCTTCCAGTATGCGTAACAAAGGAAAATGTACATATATAGACCACATATACACGCCAGGCCTCTACAAAAAATTTATTTTTCGCTTTCCCTGTCATGCAAGTGAAATTTGGTTTTGCTTGCCCACAAGAAAAAAACACTTGCCCAAATTTTCTTTTCATTTTCTTTGTTTAGACCCTAATCATGATTTTATTCTTGATAGCAACTACCATCTGAGACCTAATAATAAGAGTCCATAAACGACGAGATTGCATACAAGAAATTTAGCCTTTTTGTGTGTCACTGTGATATTTTGTCTGATTCGTATCCATAAACACATATTTAATTGCGTTTTTGAGGTGAAATGTCGCACATACATGTATATCTTGCTCTCAAATCATGGATTGCCCAATCGGGCAAGTGAATTTGATCTTTACTTGCCCGCCAGTGGTTTTCATCGCCCCGGGCAAGCGGGCAAGTGGGTTTGTAGCTCCCTGCACGCCTATACATTTGTAGATACATGAGGCTTAAATAGCTCATTGCGGATTGGCTCATAGCCCACTTGAAGCTGCCCAGCTATGGCTGCCATAAGTTACAATGACTCTGAAGTCGGATTGGTCTATAGGGTTAGGGTTAGGTTAAGGGTATAGGCCTATATAAGTCCAGGGTTGAATTTGGTCATTCAATTTTAATAAGGAATTTAAATCAGAAACAATCAGCACAGTCTTAAGTAAATGTCATGGAATCATTCATTATCAAATGATGTATTTCAGTACTTTATCTTTGTAGAGTACTCTTGAAACAGGAAATCTAAACTAAAATGTTTCCCAAAATAGATCCAGCTAGAGTGTACTTTGTTCTCTACTGATTAATATCTAGACTCGGTACTTATATACTTAATATTTAGCAGGGCTAACAAATTAGGCTAATGGCAATAGCTATGTTCACACGGGACCATCGGGATTTTAGTCCTCAAGGATTGTATTGATCACTAAGAATTTAAACCCGAAGGCTTGTTCTCGAGTCGGGTTCACACGGTGTGCTTATCCTCGAGGATAAGTGAGAGGCTCGATGACCGGAAGTACAAGTTGTATGTAGCATGCGCTATTTATTTCCCTGTACTAATCTGCTATGTCGCTTGACTGAACCGGAAGTTTAATCGTTACAAGAGGTCATTCTTATCCTGGAGAACGCTAACTCCAAGTTAAAATCTTGTCCACACGGTCAAACGCGTGATCGGAGACCACCCACCGCTTGGAGTTTCGAGCCTTAACCCTAAGATCTGTCGAGAACATAAACCCTGACTTGTCCTCGAGAACATAAACACCAAGTTCGTTCACATGGGCCTTAAAGGAAAAGGAAACCCTAGGATTCAAATGAATTGTATAAAACAGAAAAATCAAAGAAACAGATTAATGAAAGTTTGAGAAAAATTGAATAAATAATAGGAAAGTTATGAGCATTTGAATGTTGTGATCACTACTGCTATGGAGATCCTCACACTGGCAACATGCGCAAAATGTGTGATGTCATACATGAACAACTCTCCCACAAGTTTAGTGGACAGAAAAATACCAAAAATATTGTTTTTTCCTCTTTCTAATTGTAGTACAGATTCTTTGTCCATTATTATATTTTGTAAAACCTATATTACATGTCCTCCCACAATAAGAATACCAGATTTACTGACAGCATTGATGAAAAAGACAATATGTACAAAAGTAATGGGGAAGTTGTTCATGTATGACATCACACAATCTTGGGCCCGTTGCCAGTTTGAGGATCTCCCTAGCAGTATAGTGATCATAACATTCAAATGCTCATAACTTTCTCATTATTTATTCAATTTATCTCAAATCTTTTTTGATCTGCTTCTTTGATTTTTCTGTTTTACACAATTTTATTGAATCCTAGGGTTTCATTCTCCTTTAACTCCAAGTTATCCTTGAGGACTATGTTCTCAAGGATAACTTGGAGTTAAGACTTGCCGTGTGAACGATACTAATATAATTCTTAAAATCACAAGTGTACACTGTAGGTTTTTATTTTAGGAACGCCCTCCTCCCTTTGGAAATTCATGACCCATGTGTGTAAGGCCCAAATCATTAATAAAAAAAAGACATTTCTCAGAAGAATTTTAACTGCACAAGTGTGGCAATTATAAACACACATCACACACTACGGTCATGCAAATTTTCATTGCGCTCGTGCCGTCAGCAGCCTAGAATTAACGAGGGGGCTGTTGTGACCCCTCCTCTCCCCAGTCCCAGACAGACACCCCAGTCTGATTATCATTACACCAGCTCATTAATTGTTCCAATATGATGCACTCTCTCTTCTTTTTTATAGTTTAGATTGTTAGCAGAATAAGCTGAGGGCTGTACCACGAAACCGTCAAGTCTACAATGTACATTTTGTAAGTTCTTGGACAACCCATTGTAACGTGTGTTAATTCTACAACACGTAAAGATCTTAGACTTATGACGGTTTCGTGGTAGGGACCCATGGATACTTTAATGCTACATGTAGAAATGAATTTAAGTTTATTTTCGTTCCTTCTGTAGATGCACTTTTTTTGAAATGTGACATTGTTGATTGAAAATAAAGAGGGTAAATGTGGTCATGTCTTGGCACAAAATGTTGTTTGGCTTCTTTGGGTTTATGACTAACAGAAAAAATAGTGATTCAATCCAAATATTAAAGTGTGATTTACCATATTCTAAATTGATGTGTCTATATGCAAGAAGATTTTCAGTGAATTAGTTTGGGTTATAATGAATACCAATGCAGTAACATTGAGTGAGAGTTCATTTCAAATCATTGATAAAGCTCATTTTGCCAACATGGAATCCCTTGAAATTTACAAACCAATTGCTACGATTTCGTACCCTGATTTTCAAACCCATTTCCGATTGCTTCCGAAGGCTTCTGCGGCGGCTCAGAACGTATAGCGTATTCTGGGTTTTGAAGTCCTCAAACTTACAAAAAATGTAGATGCTTGCGACAAAGTGGTGCTCCGCAGTGGTGATTTGATCTCGCAAAGCTGTAGTCTCGTTGTTTACACCTTTTTTTAAAAGTATATACTGAATGACTTCCATAAATTTACTCAGAAATTTTCCGTAGTTTGTTTTTAATGTCAGATCAAATAGGATTTGACTAATTTTTTGTTCCCTCTCGCACTTGTTTTGGGAAGTTACATGTACTGAATCCCTTTAAAAGATAATCACTTGAATTTGTTGTGATATAGTTATAGATACAGAATGAAATACAGATCTTCATTAAAGACTGTAGTACAGATTTTATTTATTAAAAGGCAGATCTTTTCTTTAATTGGGTACATGTTGTATGAGGAGAGTGAGTATACATACTGGCCTGCATCCTGTACTGAGCCTGCCAAGGATGACGTATGATAAACCTGTAGGTAATAAGGAGAAGAAATTGAAGGCTTCCTGTTTTTGGTAGAATGACTGTATTTCATGGTGGCTGCGTCGTTTCTAAATAAAGAACAGAATCTGAGAGCTGCGGTTATTTTAGTAGCCGACAGCTTGTAGTTATCAAGCTACATGTATGTTCCTTTTATACAAGAAACACTATGATACCCAGAGCACATCACAAGTTTGAAATCTTTTATTTTAGGGATCAACTAGAGATCTTGTGCAAATATTAATCACAGATTGTTGATCATTTTTAGCTTTTGTTTTAAGCTAAAAGAAACAGGATCTGGAAAGCTTTCAAATCCCTCTGAAATGTTGAAAATATCTAAAAACTTTTCAAAACCACAACTTCAAAGGCTCGATGTTGTTTAACAATAAAGACATTTTTAATACTTGACTAGGAGATCAGAGCATACTGTAGGATTAGGGCCCTGTAACCAATCAAGGTCCTTTTTGCACAGACTTCATGCATAAAAATTTCACTGTGAACCAATCAGAATGGTTTTATCAAATTGAAGGTAGTGGAAGTTGAAGGGTGTGGCTATAATAATGGGAAGAGGAGAATTAAGATACCTGGATGCATTCCAACATACTGGCTATCCAATCCAAAAGTGTGTACATGCAAAAAGCTAAAAAGCCAAACTTGAGTTGTTTGGAAGTAATTGTATACATGTAAATATGTCCTCACAAGTCACATTATTCCATTTACATAAATTTGCCTACACAAGATATGTAAACTTATCTTCCATGCACAATTTCAGGTGAAATTTAGAGTAAATTGTGGTCAGGACAATTAAATTGATGCAGCTTGTATTAACTCCGCTATCTCGCCAGGACTCCCCGCATACAATATCGTGCACATACATGTACGGTGTGAACTTTTTACATGCCACTGTTCAATATGCTTTGCACGCATTCTCCGTGCGGCTGTGAGAGGTGACCACGTGGTGACGGCTGACTTTTTTTCCTTTATTAGCTCATTACTCAGCTATTTTACATTTTCTACCAGAATCATTTGGCAATTATTATCAATATTCACTTCCATTAATTCTAATGTAAACTTGTTTTGATTCTGTTGGTCATTATTTTTTTCATTATTACTACAACTCAGGTTGTCAGGTAGAAGTGTCATAGTCTAGTGGTCTTATCACTTGACTGAGAAAGCAAGGACCGTGGGTTTGATCCCCGGCATGACACTTACGTCCTAGGGCATGGGCGTTTTGTCTACAATGCTCCTCCCCACCCAGGTGCAAAATGGGTACCCGATAGGAATGGAACGAGTGCGCCGTAATGGCTGCCATGATTCCAAATGATCCTTTTGGATTGGACAGGTGTCAGAAAGACTTACAAGCATCCGATGACCGGGGTTATAATAATTGTAAAGTGCTTAGAGATGAAATTGTTTCATATTAGGCGCTATATAAATAGAAACTATTATTATTATTATTATCTTTAATCCAACCCCCCCCCCTTTCCCTTGTAAAGAAGTGAAAGGGGCTAAGGTGGGAGGGATGAAGATCAATAACTAATTATTACTTATACTGCCTACATGTAGCTTGATGGATCAAGGACTGGTCTGTCATGTCACTGTATAGATGTCATATTGAATACCAGTACTTTGTGAAGTACTGGTACTGTATTTAAAAGTGCTTTTTTTTGTGAATTTTAGCAGTCACACTCCTTGTCAACATTTCCTCTCCAATGAATGTATGGTAATGGAAACATCACAATAATTGTGAAATTAACCTCTCACAAATTTCTCCACCTAGTATAAAATCATTAAAATATCTCTATGTGAAAATGTTCATAAACAACATCTTTCATTGCAATTTTTGCAATATTTACAATTTATGAACTTTGATAGCAAACCCTGAAATATCCCTCAAGACTGTTATAACCTTTTCAAGTCTTTTCAGCTTTGGGAAATTCCCTCATTACCTTGGAAACCACAATGTCCACTTGATACATGAGGAACATTCTAGGAAGGTCTGCATGATGCAATTCAAATCTTTTTCTTCATAATCATCGCCTTGGGACGCGTTTTAATTATAGTTTTAAACCTAGGTCACATTGGTTTTTTTTTCTTCATGCAAACCTCAATCATATTTTGTTGTTTGAGCAGGGACGTGAGAGGAGATGATGCGTAGCCTACAATAGAGAATGAAACATTTTAGTATACCTTCCTACATATGGGCAATTCCACAGAAATCCGGACAAGGGTGCCAGAAATTGAAAGTGATATTTGGTTAAAATAATTTTGATTTTCAAAAAGTACATGAGTTGAAGTTTTAAGAATCAATAAAATTTTTACCGATGGCGGCCATTTTCACCTTCTAAACAAATGCCGAAGTATTCCAATAGATTTTTGGTATAGAAAAGGTATATTTACAAAAAACTATTTTCATTTCCCCAACTAAAACTTTTCTGTTCCAGATAATCTTTCACATGGATAAAGTTGTTTGAAAGACACTTTATCAAACTGTATTTCAAAAAATTTGGTTCAATTGTGACTTTGGTAAAAAAACTTGAGATTTAAATTACCCTCATTTGGGATGTAACGTCAGTTACCGAAAACATGAACTTGTTTATTTTTTTCCACAACGAAGAAAGTATCAACTATGCCAAATAAGATTTCTAATGTATGACTGCATCTCATATTATCAATACCAAAGCTATGGATATTCAACATACAATCAAGGAAAAATTGACAGCTGATTTGTGTAACGTCAGTTACCATGACCTAGTGTAACGTCAGTTTAAAAATACCATGATGCAATTATCGTTTCTTAAAAAACAATTACAATTTCGACTCCTGTACGAATCTGAAGTAATTACCATTGATTAAACTAATCGTCTAGCGATAAAAAGACTGTATGTGTTAATGGTAACTTCTTCTTTGAATGATTTAAGAGTTGGGAAAAGCCATGTAGTGTACATGTTCATGTAGGTCTAAGCCCCTCCAAATCTACTTTAGATTTTCAGTAATTATCTATTGATGTGATCAGGATTCATTGCTATATATCCTGTATTTGGAATATGAGCCAACAAGTTTAAATGTTATGATAAAAGTAAATACAATTTTTGGTTGTATTAAAAAAATTCTCACTGTATTTTTATAATACATAAATGAAGAAAAAAAAATTAAAAAGTATGATCAAAGCTCCTACATGTATGTCTGTGCATCTGCTGAGATGTACGCGATTGTTAATAGTAGAAAGCACAGAACAAACACTTTACTTTGACAGGCTTTCATTTTGGTGCCAAAGACTAACAGCAATTTTCATCAAATTTCAATACCCAGCTTTGAAATTCAGCATTTCATTACTACTGATCATAACTTTGTACAAAATGAGTTAAATGGAAATTACTGTTCATACATTAAGTTTGAATTGAGGAAGAAACTGTTTAAAAATGATTTTCAAAAGGTTGATAACAATTCACCTAAGAATTGTTGTGAGCTGTGAGGATTTAGAATCAACAAATGATAATAAGTGAACCCAATTCTGCCAAGATTCACATGCACCACACAAAAATACATGTGTGGGACATCCTACGTGTATTTATCATTCAAAAAACTATTTTAGAGTTTCTGATATCTTAATACTAACATATTCCAATATTTATGTAATGGATAGTAGTAAGAAATAAAATTTTCAAAATATTCTGTACAAACCCTATGGGCAATTCCATGAAAAATGAAACCCAAGGGTGAAAAAATGAAAATAGAGAAACAAAATTATTTTAATCTGGAAAGTATTCAGGAAGGGTTATATCAACAAGATATAATAAAACAAATTGTTTCCCAAGTCGGAAAACATATTTTTTCAGCTGTTGAAAAAAGGTGCTTCTTCCAAAAAAATGCCATGAAATTCAGTGCATTTTGCATATATTTGTTCTCAAGTAAAAATCTTGCCATAAAATGACTTTCAGGTGATTATTTTTATTTTATATTAAAGCTCAGGACCCATTTATAAATCATGCAACAGGATTTTGGAAGGAATGAAATATTTTCTGAAAAACAGCCTTTTCAAACTTTTTGATTTCTATCGCGCTTGAAGTGTAATGTCCGTACCGTTTTAGATACATAAGTTTTTATAGCACCCTGTGTTTTGGTCCAATTTTGTTGCAGATTCAAATGCAAAGCTAAAATATGTTATCTCACAACATATCAAGAGGTTTTTTATAAATTTTTCATAATTCATGGAAAAAAAAGCGTTACGGACATTACATCATCATTGCGTTACGGACATTACACATTTGTAGCAAAGATGAGAATGCATATGATTGCAGGATATTGTTTTGATTTTGTACTTCAATATGGAAATCTATCAATAAATAGATGCTGGCCCTTAATAGTAACATTAGTTTGTGACATTAAAGGTGATTATGAACATTTTTTTAGTCAATTAATTAAAACCTGTATACACTGCATGCATTCACTACAAGCTGTACTCAGAAGCAAAATAGAGCAAGCTTGGTGGACACATTTAAAGTGACACTGGAGGACAAGAGGAGGATGAGGAAAAGGTGAAACCACATGCATACTTCTTTGACAACTGCTCCTCTAGGATATTTTGTTCATGTGGGGTTTCAGACAAAACAAAATTTGCAAAGTACTTTGTCGCACAAATAAGAAGGATCCATACTGATGGGTACACAATGAAGTTTTTGAAAAGACAAAGATTCACAAATTTCTTTTTATACAGTGAAGAAGAGGAGTCATTTGTGGAACAGGGAAAATCATAGTATTGCTACCTACTTCTGCTGTGGGTAGCAGTAACCATATCTACCTCCAAACTGACATGGAAGCAGAATGAATGAATGATATGTCTGAAAAAGACTTTTTTTACACTTGTGAAGACTACATTAACATATACAAGACTTTGTAAATACAACAAATTGTGAAAAAGGAGAATGGAAAAGCATCCTTCAAGATCCAAAAATCATATTGAATGTTAGATGAACAATATACATTATTTTCAACAAGAATAAAAGTTGTTTATTTGCATAGAGTTAGGCTCAGCTTTGGGTACATTCAAGTGTATGAAAAGTGTAATGTCCGTAACGCTTCTTTAATATTACATTTTAAGATGTTATGAGTTAAAATATTATTTTACAAAGTCAAAAGGTAAACTACATGTCATTTTATGGATCATTTATCCATTGTAGACATATAATAATTCTTTTTGATTCCCATAAAATAGCAAAAATCAACAAGCTAATAAAGTTCCAGATTAAACAAAACAAATAGTCCTCAAATTGGCAACAAATGAAATAAAAAATTCATGAAAATGCTTTTGCAACATTTATGAATGTGTATTAATTACCATCCAGGTGAAAAGAATACAAAACATTACCACTAACATGTGACCTCTTCTACTTAATGAAAGTGGACAAATCTGTAATGTCCGTAACACTTAAAATGTAATGTCCGTAACGCCACAATTGTGGCTCTCGCGGGTACATGCCTCATTTGTTTCATTAAATTCAACTTTAATCCAATGAAACATTTCATTACCTTTAAATTCATGTGGAGATTGGACTTACTGTGTACCTAAACTCACAGACTTTTCAATGAATGTAAAGGTATGTAAAAAGTCTTGTCCAAAAAATGTAATGTCCGTAACGATTACGATATATGGCGTAACTACCACAACATGTACAGAAATGGATTGAAACTTGCACAGTTTATAGTCTATAGTTTTTGGTTTATGATTCCATGTTATGAGTTTAGAATAGAAGAGTTATGTTATCGTAATGACCTTTTGAAGTAGCAAAAATTGGTCTGAAATGTAATGTCCGTAACGCTGGAACTGCCCCTATAGGAAATGTATGTGTACAACTGTCATGTTCACAGTAAAGTTTTAGTAGAATAATAGGAAAATGATTACATTATTTATTATTTGGCCAATCTGTTGCCTAGAACATAGGTATGATATCATATCAAACACATAATTTTCAAAAGCCAGGGAAAAAAAATATTTGGATCCGATTCAAAATTGGGATTTTACACATGTAAAGTCTATGGAAGATGTAAGGGTAACGTCAGTTACGTAACGTCAGTTACCAACATGTCTTCACAAAAGTTTCCGCAGCATAAACAAAAATTATGAAAATCTCTTCTTATTTTGCAAATCTGTTCATAAAGACCTAGGTACATGTATGATGTCATGTAAGACTTATCATTATAACACGTCGCGGACATGAGATATTGAGATTTGATCAAACACCCTGATTTTGCATGTCCGTTTTCTGTAACGTCAGTTACCGCCACGTTTTCGCTTGGCGTTTCAATGGAAATGATGTTTGGGTGGAATTTTTTTATACAATGCCTTGCTCTACACTTACTTCTTTAGATATGTTAATTTGAAGACCCATGTATTCTAATTTATGTAACTACAACACGAAGAATGTCGAAAATTCTGGTTGTGTGTAACGTCAGTTACCGTGGAATTGCCCATATGTAGGGCCTACATGTTAATATGTAAACTTTTCATATATTCTCTGAAAGAGCATTATTTTCTGATTTCTCCTTGGATTTATTTATAAACTTGATTCATTTTTTTTTTAACGGCCTGGGGGGCATTTCATCAAAGGACTTTTCAGATATTTTATCCGACAAATTTGCTCTCAGCCAATCAGATGCAAGCATTTCAGTAGCTTGTAACAGTTTGTCGAATAAAACAAGTCCTTTAATGAAATGCCCCCCTGACCTCGAGCTTGCACAAGCAGGCGCGCATACATGCCAAGTCTCAAGCATCTTGCGTCAGAATCACGCATTTCGGGTCCGTCTCACAATCTCATGCAGAACACCCCATTTCTCACGCAAAACGAGAAAAAGTAGCATTATTATAGATTATTTTTACCATTTTCGAGTCTCAAAACCCTAAATATCGGCATTTTTGTCGCGCATCAATTGCAAGTGCAATGTTTTCAAGCAGGCGATCATTTTATGCAAAATAGCTTACTACGTGAAACGTGTGTAGCGTGCGCGTGCCTCTTTTGTGTACAAATTACTACTGCGTGCGCGCACATGTGGTAATGCGCGCCGATTGCGCACCGCTTTCAAACACGATGTGAATGATCTCACGCAATTAAAAAAAAAAACTTGGCATATTGGGCTTACACGTACAGGTTTCAGGCTATAATTGTGCGCTATTTCGAACAAAAGTAGAGTGAGTTTGAACATAAGCCCAAGATAATTTGTGGTGAGATTTTGCCGAATGTACTCTGCTATTTATGAGAAACAACTCTGATATTCTCTGATCAGGCTAATTCATTTAATCAGAAATAGCACTGTATTGTGAAGCTTGAGCGAATGCAGAACCATATATTGTGAGGTTGGGTTTGAGAGCCTTCCTGTTGCTTCATTAATGTTTTTTCTTATAAACAACCTTTGAAAGCAAATGTTGTTAATGTGTATAGAAAAATCCCATAAGCCAATATTTCGGTTCCAGATATTTCGCGATTTTAGACTAGTGTGGTGGGGTATTCGCGATGGCGCAATAGTTTCACAATTTTTGGGTGATGACTCTTACTATTAATAGCATTGTACTGAAGGTGATTTTGCGCAATGGACTGACTCTCGCGAACATTTCTCGCTTTGAAATATAAATGTCACCGTGAAAATTAACCACTTATTACAGTATTTGGTTTTGATATAATAAAAGTTGTCAGTACTTCCCTTTCCACTACGAATTTATACACACTGTATGTTGCCAATGTATTGCAGTAATACACACTAACAAAATGTCATGCTGTCCATAATGTATGGTTCACAATGACTTCGATTCATCCTTGGCGATGACCATTATCAACACAAATTGTTGGTGGACCTTTTGATGATAGACTATTGTAGGTTGGAATTTATAGTCTACATGTACAGCACTGTTCTCAGCTCTAGCAATAATCCATGATTCAAGTCATCCATGATAGAGTATTTACTTTGTGTCGGTTTATGGTGTTTAAATTGATTTAATGCTCAAACATTCGAGTCAATAATCCTAGTCAGGTCCAAGGCATCCATGTGAGCTATAATGAGCCAAAAACGTTGGCGAAGATTGTATACACTGCTCTCAGTCCTCTATCTTGCACTCTGCCGGAGCTGTGCGGACCTGTGCGGGCGTTTAAAACTGAGATTTTGCAAACTCTTGGTAAATTTTGATTTGTTCTGGACGGGATTGTGGCCTGATTCTACATATTTAGAGAAGAAGAAATTCTAACCTACGTTACCCGGTCAGCACATTTTAAGTAGGATATTACTATATGTGTAATACTGTAAAAGTATTGGCTGATCAAGATTATGGTAGACAAAAAGTACATATGTTCAGTTCGGTATAAGTGACAGAGAAGAAGTTGTTATTTTTGCTGATGATTCCAAAGAATAAATTAGCTATTTTGGAAGAGGAATGAAATCTTAGCTTCAGAACGTTAGTAACTGTAATCCTTTACTTTTTATTATACCAGTCATGGGAGATAGAAAATATAAAGCAAGTCCAAAATACAGAAAATGCGGCTTTCTGATTGGCTGTTTGAATCAAAGATTGATGCGAGCGGGGATTTTGAAACATGTTGGAGCCGTTACCTGACCACGCAGTGACCTTTGGTGCATGGTGAGATTCGCATCAGGCAATCAAATTACACTCAAAATCAGACCAGCCAATCAGATCGCAGTTATTGAAGCAATTTTGTATTGACTGCACATTTAGCCAGCTCCTGACTGGTATAAATCTTGAAATACTATGTTTGGTGTATTTTTGGAAAGCTGAAGAGTTGCTGAAGATTATGAACCTATTTTCTCGTCAAATCATTGAAAATAAAGCGTATTTGTGGTTAGTTATTCAAAAAATTCCCAAACGGATTTTAACGCAAAATATATCCCACAATTTCTACTATTTTGAAAGACATATTTTCTTTCTTATTAAGGAATATACATGTATATTTTGATAGTATGATTTATTAATGCTGAAAATTTCATGTCAAATATTCATTTCTATGCAGAATTATAACCGCACAAAGACCGGGGTACAAGCTGCTAATTATGTATTCAAACACACAAACTCATGAATAGGACTTGCATAAATACGAGCTATTTCAAAAGCGGTGCGGGTGGACTGTAGTCTAAAAAAGATTTCACGAACTATGGGAGCCATAGTGTTTGCCACTACACTCCTCACCAACAACTTAAACTGTGAAGCAAAGTACATTGTACATGCACATGTACATGTATTGGCTCCCTGTGGATAATGTACATTCAAAGTACATCATCAACCAATGTATCATATTACCATGCATGATCAAACTAGACCTTACCATAACCTCTGCACTCACCAACATGTATTCATATCAAAATCAATAGGCCTACATAATAAAGATGTGTGGTAAGTGGATAAGTTGGCGGACTGGCGATTACATTAAACTTGGTTTTGGTAACAAAAAAGGAATCGGCATTACACGGATCAAATATAGTCTTATGTTGTCCTTATTGCACTAAAAGATATGTGTGAGAGATCTTATGATATTACTGGTAAATTTCAGTAAAAAAAAGTTTGAAATATACATAATATAACGGTTGTTTGAGACCTGTGCTGCATTGCCCGCCCGCCGGAGTTTACGGCGTGAATGGAAAGTAACGATCTGTGTGTATCACCCACAGAAGAGAATCTCCAGTGGTTTTTCACTTGAACGGTGAAACGTGATGGGTCTCCAACTTTCCACGTTTTATACTTATATTGCCAAATAAAGACACTAAACAGGATTTCATGGAATATAATTTTCTTTATTGTAGTTTAAAAGATTCAATCTTTCATATTATCTAACTGTGAATCCAAATTTAGATTTTCCCTTCTCCCAAAAATATACACCAACTTTAAGGTAGGGCCTACATATGTTTCAAATCTTATCCATTCCATTAATTTGGCAATACATTAATCTACAAATTTGCCATGTCAACTCTTGGTAGGAATTTGTAGGAAGGTGGATGCTAAAATCGGGGTAATAATATGTTGCGCCATTAAATTAATTGCTTGAAAATAATAATGTAGGCTACAGTATTACATGCTGGTCTCGGTCTGGGACAATGTGGCTGGTATGTTTTCCATTATCACATTCGAATTTCCTACTAAAATCACATTTGTCTGTTTTTTTTTAATTTTTTTACTGCCAGTGCACATTATTTGAGTGCAGTTAATTTTAAGTATGGGGTCATTGGTACTGTACCTCTACTATAAAGCTACTTACAATAGACTCAAGACTGGAGGCTTATTGAAAGCCCACCTTGTTACCTATTGTCTGTAAGTGTATGGCTGACCAGTGTATTGTATACTTATTGAAAGCCTACTTTGATACCTTATTGTCTGTCATTGACCAGTCCCTATTCAAGACTTATCCTTACACCATCATAGAGCTTATATATGACTAGAGAGTTATTTTACAAGTTCAGTATGGCTTTTATTTAATTCTCTGTGCTGCCAAATGATATCAATCAATAACTTTTTGAGGAGAGTGACCTATATGCTCACCTTTATGTTGCAAGTGTAATGCTCAAATAATTCTGATTATATTTATTATTATGCAAAGCAAAGAGTAACAAAATTCCAACACTTTGGGAAATTATCGGTAATTCAGGGTTTCTTATTATCTCTATTGGTGAAATTCCATAAATTGTCTAAATTGACAAAATTCTACACATGCAGTACTAGGCCTACTGAATTTACACTTGATTTCCATAATGCTGGCAAAAGCCTTATGTGCGGCAAAAGCGACTGTCGGATCCAACATTTGTTTGTATATTTCAAAAACACACTTTCTAATGCTCATTCTATGAAAACTTGACACCCAAGACCAAGTTTTATCCTAAAAAACTATGACCAAAAAATGGTCACCAAAAAAACTAGACACCATTTAACTTGGCAGTTTAAACCAAAACAAATACAATCTTTTAGACTTACAATTTTGCCTCAAAGGAAGTTTAATATTATATTTTACAATTTAAAAATCACTATTAAAGATATTAATTAATACCTTCATGCACCTATTGCTATGTGTAGGCCCCTACCTCATTTTCCCTGTGCCAGCAAAAATATTTGAGAAAATACTCTTTTCAGGATTAGAAGGGTTTTTATCTTATTTTTTCCGCAATCTTTAGTTTATCTTTTAGTGGAATATTATTTTGATGAATATTTACTTGGTAGCATAAAATGTTGAGAAAGAAACATGTATATGTCAATATTATTGGGAAGATAAGAATGTTCCCAGAGCCTGAAGCCATTGTTTTTGTTATGATCATAGTTTGGAGTGTTTTTCTTGGATAGTGTTGACGTCACTGTAAGAGTACACACAGTGTGTGTATGTGTGTACTGTACAGTACCTGTATAATGTTTGTTTGAATGCGTGCGTGCGTCCCTGCTTCCTTCCCTGGTTAGATTGAGTGAGTTGATGATAGCGACATCATTTAATCGCTGGTTCTTGCACGGTGCACAACCTGCCTAGCAGACTACATTATTTTAAACAGGGTTACATCTACATGTACTATACAATGGAATCGTGTGCTATAATCTGTGTTTGGTTTTTGTTTTGCTCATCTTGAAGTGAATGATTCATTGTTTTCTTTTCTTGACATCTTGACCTATCAGTGAGATGTTTTGGATAGTATTCATCATACCAAAGCTTCTTGATCATAGCTGTGAAAAGAAACAGTGTTTGAAGTGACTAAGATCATAGTCTGGATCCCTGTCATTTGAAACTTCATTTTAATACACACATGTGCATAAAAAAACTTATGTTGATTATGGACTTCTGATTTATTCATCTTGTCATTATAGGGCTTCTGCATATTATCTGAAAGCCATTGATTGTATGTTTGCTGCCAGGGTAATATTCCTGTGCATTTAGTTTTCTTTGTACAATTGGATTTGAAATCAAGTGTTATGCCCACAGACACTGAATTGAACCAAACATCTCCTAGACTATCATCATCAGGCATGACGGCCAAGTCTGCCACAGTCAACTATTCTTCCCCTATTAAGTTTAGGGGTGCGTCAGGTATGTCATTGCGTCGCTTCTTACATTGTAGAAATAAAGGGACACACGACCGACCAGGCCAGTGAGGAGGGGAGGGGGGGGGGGTTGCAGTAATTTACATTTGCTTGTGGGGAGGGGTTTGCAGAATTAATAGATTGCTTGTGGGGAAGGGGTTGCAGATTTAATAAGCCCTTTGGGTGCGACGGCTTCTACAGAAGCCGAGCGAGTGTTCAGCTGCTACGACGGCTTCTACGGCCGAGATAATTTTTAATATGTTACAAGCTTTTTCGGCTTCTTCACCAGCTTTTTGGGCTTAAATTCTTGAGGATAGGACAAGATATTTCGTCTTTAATAATCATAAAGAAATAACCTAGTAACGTAGAAAAAAACATCAAGAAAAATTCACTCATTTTCAGCATTACTATAATTTTAACATAAAGAAACGGATTACCCAATCTTAACTTTTGGCGTACCCGTACAGTCCGGGAGGGAAGAAATATCAAATAAAGCTAGTTCGAGAGGAAAATATGAAGAGATAAAGATGGAGATGAAGAAGAGAGAAGAAATAGAAAGGTTAAGGGGATTAAAACAATGTTCATTATTATATATTATTGAAACATAAGTTGCATGGGATTAAGACCTGATCGATTTCCGATTCTCCCTAGTTATATACTTATCACGATATAAGAGGTCAATGTATCTGAATTTCTGCTTGACTCGTTTTTGTATATAAGATTGATATAGATGATAAAAGTTATGCCTAACATGCAGATGCTATAAGTATAGTCACGTTTATTTCAATATAACTTACACCTGCGCTTTTAATGATTGTTGCTTAGTCAAAGGTAGCCCATTGTCCAGAAGGTGCGAAGCCGGCCGCGCTATGATCTTAATCCATATTTTATAGAAATAATTTGAAAAGAAACAGACCCTTTTCAAGTAGCTATTCAGTATGCTCACTCGATCGCACCGTGCGTGCTGTACATGCATTACGCACTTTGCATTGTGAATCTACTGGAAAGGAAGAAAGCGGAACTTCTGCCAAAATGATTCTTTAAAATTCTTTACAAAATAACGCATCTTATATTTGGTTTTGATGACTTTGCCTTACAGTGTTAGATAGAAAAATGTCTGCCCTTTCATGTTTATATTTACTACAAATCATGAAAATGACCGAGTTAGATGCAAGGAGTAATGAAAGCACAAAACATGACAAATTTCTATAATACTGTCAGTGTACAAAAAATCGCTCCGCCACAGGAGTAACAATCGCATTTCACAGGCCCGCGCTCAAAGGGTTAATTTGCTTGTGGGGAGGGGGGTTGCAGAATAATTTTGTTTGCTTGTAGGCCTACAGCCTGCTACATCGAATCTACATACATGTATGGCCTTATAGCCCTACCTTAATATTATTTGTCGGGGGAGGGTCCACAAGGCCCCAGCATTTTTCCCAAGAGGGTCCGAGGGTCCACGAGGTTGATTTTTCTCATATGGTATTTTCTTTCATTAGGATGTTTCAATGTACATGTACATGTAGCCTACACAAACATCCTGATAAAAGAAAATAGGATATGAGAAAAATAGGCCTTGTGGAACCTCATCTTTTGAACCCTTAGCCTCGTGGCAAGACCCCATTTTTCGGACCACAGACGTTTTTTTTTTTATCTAGGGTCAATTTATACAATGTAGTTTTGAAATTAACTGTTGTGTGTACTTCAGGTTACACACAAGTCGAGGGGGGGGGGGGGGGGGGAGTGGGGAGGGGGTGTTTCACACAGGGTTATAATCAGAGTAGCAACTTAAATTCCTAGTTGCATGTGGTTTTGCATCACCTCATTGGTCTGATCATGCTCTTCGGATGCACGCCATTTAGAAGTCTATCAGTGATATTGCATGTTCAATACAGAATGTGCTTCTTATTGGACTCTCAAGTCTGCATGTAGGCTCGTTATGAAACAACCCCTGGATATGTTCACAACATGGATCTTGAAGTAATGCATAGAACCTACCAGCATGTACTCAAACTTACCAACCATTGACCCATATATACCGTGTTTACACTGTCACTCGGCTTTCATGTCGATTCCTTAGAAAGGGTTCAACACTGCAAAAGTGAACTTGTGATCGCGTAATATACAGCTCAAAATAAGCAAGTTATATACGACTCAGAGATCATGATCGGAAGTAGAGCGACATCATTAATGTGTGTTGTGATGTAGAGCCGAATTCCGCCACTGACCTCAAGGTCATCGAGTTTGACACAGCTTTCTGTTAACACACATAAAAATTGCAGCGTCGAACTCGCCTCCCGGATCGAAACCTACGATTCAGGAGGAGTGAAAACGGCGTGTCGAACTCGGGTCGCGGATCACACTAATCCTGTTTACATGACATAAAATTGCTGTGTTGAACTCGTGAGCCGAGTCACAGTGTAAACACGGTATTTGTCTGAGATATTGAGTTTCTGTCTTGGTCCTGTTCCAAACTATATGACGTCATTATACAGGGAATGACTTACGAGTGCAAGCCTGTTTTCTGTCACTCTCATAGAGATTGGCTGACCTTGTGAACTGTGTTGTGTTGTACCATGGATGTATACCCATGGTTGTACTACACCAAAATGTTTTCTCTTCATCATACACTTGAACTCCCTTGAAGGAGATGTTTCTCGAACAACTTTACAGTGACTTAGAATGTTATGAGATGCTCAAATTATTCTAATTTTTACTACATTGTACGTATGTAGCCTAAGTTAGAAAATGGAGACTTATAGATTTTGCGATTATGAAGAAAATAGTGTCAATGATTTCAAGGGTGTTTTAAAGTAATGAAAGAATGGAAAACTATAGTGATAGTCTTAACTTGAGGAAGAATGTTGGCATCACATTTTGGGCGTCATATTTCAAGTCGTTTGTAAAGTTGTTTGTAACTTCTGAAAAACATGGTGAAACACCCCCTGGCCTGTTGTAATGATTTATTTATTTTTTATTTATTTATTTATTTTTTTTTTAGGAAAGAGCGATTCAAAATAAAGAATAAAGTCCTGATGCAGTGAATAATGGGTTGAGACCTGCATTATATTTGTAGGTACATGTAGGTCTATCTAGGCCTATATTAAAAAATAAAGAAATGAGAGCGTTTGTTGAGGTTGATTGGCTTGGAAACACTTTGATACTGTAATCTGGCAGGACTTTTCTTGTCCAATGTAATACACCATCTGAAATGCCAGCACATAATGTCCAATAGGCCTCTAGAAATCTATCCTTTGACGTTGAGAGTGAATGTTTTACCATACTGTATTCGCTGTTATTTTTGCGCGATTAATTTTTCACGCTGAGCAGCCTCAAAGAATGTTCACAGGTTCTTGAATTCATGCTGCATTTTAGAAAGCACGCAATTGAATGCACCCAATACATGCATAAAACAGCATGCTCATATATTCGCGCTTGCCGATCTTCGCGCGAAAATTAATGTACCGCAAACATTTCCACGATTACAGTATGTAGACAGTGTACATGTTACGATGTAAAGTTCATGTACGTATGTAGCTTTATACCAAGTTGATGACCTTTAACATTAATTCTTGAGAGTAAGATAGAACAAGTGAATTCTTTGTAATGTGGTATGTAGCCTCCCTGGAGTGTCATATTAAAGATTCCTTTACATGAGTTGGTCATAACTGATCA
>CALNVZ010000641.1:749866-760996 GCA_940671915.1 Paracentrotus lividus | reverse complement strand
TAGTACCCTTAACCTTCAAAAAGATTTTATATAGGGTAGAAGGCTCTGAAATGTCCCATACGTAACATGCGGATTATCTTGGACTTGCCCTTGAAGTGAAAATTGACTTGACTTGGGGGTTCGACACAGCAGTTCTATGTTGTGTATTACAGGATCAGTGTGAGTTCGACAGGCCTTTTTGCCCATCCAGAATAGTAGGTTTCGTGCAACGTAGGTTAGCCAATTTCTGTGATTCCTACATTCCGTAGGAAAAGTATTGCAAAAACCTCCTTTGTCATACCTGCTCCTTTGCGTGTCTGGGGAAAAAAAGGTATAGGCCCTACAGTGTGTCCCACAAAAAATGCTAATGGCACTTTAGGTGGGTATGATATTAAAATAATATTAATCACATCTACATCTACATGTACAACTACAACTCATTTTCTATAACTGGATGAAATTTTATGTGATATGGTCCAATAATCACAAAGATATGAGCATTTTTTTCATCACACATCAAGAAACATCTCCATCCAAGTTTTGTATTAATGGGACGTATAATTGATAAAATGTGGGAAATCACCTTATCTCGGATGAAATAATAACATTCCAATCAGAGCCTGAGGCATGTTGCGTAATCTCCAGCGACAGGGTGTCTGGATTTATGAAATACGTCATAGACCCCGTTTTGATTAGTTTTTATAAACTCGTTTCCCTTAAAGGGGAAGTTCACCCTGGAATTTTATTGGTCTTAAAAAATGCAGAAAATTAAAAGAAAAATATGAGTGAAGGTTTGGAGAAAATCGACCAAAATATGATGAAGTTATGAATATTCAAAGTTTTGATTCTGTGACGTCACATGCGAGCAGGTCTCCTATGTGTTATGTAGTGTAAATTCCATAAAATTTCATTTTTTTTCAGAAGAAAATAATTATGTCACATGTGCGGTCGATATACCATCAAACATATGTTCATATACATGACTCTATCAAATTGACCCATTCCTTTATCAAGAACCATGACAAAAAGACAAATTTATGGAATTTTCATACACAACCAATGGGAGAGCTGCCTGACGTGACGTCACAGAATCAAAACTTTAAATATTCATAACTTCGCTATTTTTTGGTCGATTTTCTTCAAACTTTTACTAATATTTTTCTATCATTTTTCTTCATTTTTTAAGACCAATAAAATTCCAGGGTGAACTTCCCCTTTAAAGAAAATCTTAGTGGGAAAGGTGAACAAACTTATTGTGACCTTTCCTGTTTTTATTTTGACGCTATTTAGGAAGAATATCATCTAATTCAATTGCCCTAATAGTCATAATATGACCCAATACACATGTATGCAGGTTAACTGTTTTGTTTGTAAAGTCTCAACACATGTGTAATGCATGCGATTCTAAGCAGAATTAGGTTAATTTATTTATCATTTTGGTGATTCCAAAACCTCACAGCGCACAATGAATGTGAATTGCTATCAACCTGTCTACTTCGAAAAGCACTTTTAGATGTGTTTTCCACATGACTGGAAGAATAATTTAAACCAATTTTTGAAAACAGTTTTGAAGATCTGTCAGCGAGTTTTCTTATTACGACCTCTCTTTGTACTTGTTATACATGTACATGGAAGAAGACAATTATTTTGTTCATTTCATAAATGCATATTTCTATAGCATGAAGTAGCCTACTTCTATCACATCCTGAAGACGGCTTGAAGCAGGTCCTTGACCCAGAAATTGAGCACCCTTCAATTGATGGTGTTCTGTCTTTCATTTCTAGGTGCTCATGTCCAAGAAAAGGAAAAGAGCTTGGTCTGATATTTTTTGCCTGTGCTGTAGATGTAGGCTACATGTATCCCTGTTAAATAAGGAATTGATCATTTACATGTAACTATGATTTTCATGTGAATGAAAACTAATGGTGGTATCTCACTTCGCGGAAACTACTTTGAGACAGATTTTGGACTACTTTGAGACGGTTTTGAAATGACTTTGAGACAGTTTTTAAAATTGTCACAGAGACTTCTTGGCGACGGAAAATAGTATCGGAGACGTCTTTAATACTTTTTATCCGCTGCGGAGAAGATATTTTCTTTTTCGTCGCGGAGACCATATTTTCTTTTCTGTCGTGGAGAAGTCTCCGCGAAGTGAGATACCACCATAAGACTCCCTGTTGTATGTATTACATCTTGAATATTATTATTCCCTTTTAATAGAAGCTGGTCTTGGATCCAGTCTCCCTTTGGTCATATTCAAACTAAGTGGGACATTTAGCTGAAATTTTAAAGTGGCGCTGTGCCTTTGAAAATGAAAATTATGTGTTCCAGTTTTTTTACGCTGAATAAGTGATCAAACAGGAATTTGCACATGGGACTATGGTGCTTTAAATGCCTCTTATTCTTTAATATATCTAGTCACTTTTTTTCAGATTTTTTTTTTGCTTAAAGTAATTATCATGAACTACTCTAACATGGCATATACACACAGGTAATTTCGATCTAGTTATTTACTTGAATTGTTGCATTTAAGGCACTGGTCGTGTCACTCATGTTTTGGATGTCGTGTCACTCACGACACATAGAGGTGGATCATTTTCCACAGAGAGGGAATCATTGATAACAACAATAAATGTCAGAGAGGTACATGTAGGCCTACATAACACTATTAATGTACATACCAGCACTTATGGTACCCTTATAGATCGATCTGCTTTGGCACAAATCCAACTATAACCAATGATGGTCAGAAACCCCCCTTTTTTTTTTGTCGTGTCACTCACGCACTATTTTTTAATCATAATTTCCAGGACCAAAATTTTGTAAAATTCAAATCCAACTGGTAATTAAACATGCCACTCCTACATTACACATAATGTGGTACTCATGATCCATTCGTAACCTACAAGTGCAGAGATCTATATGCCCAGTTCTATCAGTCCAAATGTCGTGTCACTCACGTCTGAATATGACCCGATATTAACTTGTTGAATATTACTTATTTTGATAGAAGCTGGTCTTCTTTCCAGACTCCCCATATTAACTTGTTGAATATTATTTGTTGTTGTTTGGTTGGTTTTAACAGCACATGTCATTCAATTTTGAATATTCACGCCAATTTTATTTTATGTTTTAATAGCAGCTGGTCTTGGATCCAGACTCCCTATATTAACTTGTTGAATATTATTATTTATTTTAATAGAAGCTGGTATTGGATCCAGACTCCCTATATTAACTTGTTGAATATCATTTTTTATTTTAATAGAAGCTGGTCTTGGATCCAGACTCTCTATATTAACTTGTTGAATATTATTTATTTTAATAGAAGCTGGTCTTGGTTCCAGTTCTGAGGCAATCACAAGCCAGATCAGCAACATGCATCTCAAAGGTAAATTCACCATTCATTTTAATTGCCAAATTGAATTATAACATGGATACATGGATCCTAATCAAATGATTGGTTGAGAGCGGACCACTTGGAACATGCATATTTCTACTGTTATGTCAACCGTGCATTTTTTCCTAAAAGTGTCATTTAGTAAAAGTCGATAAAAATGCACGTTCGCTTGGGCTTAAATGTGACGCAGCAAGCAGCCAAGTTTGCATTGTCTGCGCGTCATGCACATTTCTTTGTTATATTGGAAGCCCCCAGCTTCGGCCGCCACAGTAAAAAACAGCACAAAGTCTGGGCAATGAACTTTAATAATGATTCCATGACATTTGCTTTGGCGCGATTGATTGCTCCACTATAAAATTCCATAAACTAATCAAATGACTCACTTCAACCCATATGAATGAACACCATACCCTATCCTAAACCTAACATAAACGTAGAGCAACCCTAACCCTAACCTCTAGCTCACTCTAAACCTACGAGCAACCCTAACCCTAACCCTATCCTAAACCACTCTAAACTAACATAAAACCGTAGAGCAACCCTAACCTACCGTATCCTAAACCTTCACCTCTAAACCTAACATAAAACCTTAGAGCAACCCTAACCGTATCCTTAACCTCACTCTAAACCTAACATAAAACCGTAGAGCAACCCTAACCCTAACCCTATCCTTAACCTCACTTCTTAACATAAAATAGAGCACTCTAACCCTATCTATCACTTAAACCTAATAAAACCGTAGAGCAACCCTAACCCTATCCTTAACCTCACTCTAAACCTAACATAAAACCGTAGAGCAACCCTTATACCGTATCTTAACCTTCACTCTAAACCTAACATAAAACCGCTAGAGCAACCCTAACCCTATCCTTAACCTCACTCTAATACTAACATAAAACCGTAGAGCAACCCTAACCGTCAATCCTATAAACTCACTCTACCTGACATTAATACCGTAGAGCAACCCTAACCTAACCTATCCTTAACCTCACTCTAACCTAACATAAAACCGTAGAGCAACCCTACCTAACCCTATCCTTAACCTCACTCTAAACCTAACATAAACCTGTAGGCAACCCTAACCCTATCCTATCAACTCACCTAAACCTAACATAAACCGTAGAGCAACCCTAACCTATTAACCCTACTTCCTAAACCTAACATAAACCGTAGAGCAACCCTAACCGTTATCTATTTTAACCAGCATCTCTAAACCTAACATAAAACCGTAGAGCAACCCTAACCCTACCGCTATCCTTTAACCTCACTCTAAACCTAACATAAAACCGTAGAGCAACCTAATACCCTATCCGTTAACCTACTCTAAACCTAACATAAACCGTAGAGCAACCCTAACCCTAACCCTAACTCCTATAACCCTAACATAAAACGTAGAGCAACCCTAACGTCTCCTAAACCTCACTCTAATCTAACATAAACCGTTGTTAGAGCAACTCCCTAACCCTAACATCTGTCCTAAATCGTCACTCTAAACCTAACATAAAACCGTAGAGCAACCTAACCCTATCCTAATCTCACTCTAAACCTAACATAAAACGAGAGCACCCTAAACCTAATTCTATATCTTTGATGAATTTTAAAGCCCGGAGCAATTTATCGCAGGACCAAAGTCGTGTAACTTCCAAACTTTACAGTTGCCTAATGAATTAATTTTATTTTCAAAAAAGTATCAGGTTCAAAATTTTATACTGTGTGTGTTAAAAGTGGCTTTTGATTCCTCAGAGCTTCCAACATCACTGCCATGTATGGCTACAAATCAAGTGTAAATTTTTCAAATATTCTGTATTTCATTATTATATTTTTTGTGTTTTAATATTTCTTTTGTATCTAGGTGATGCAGCACCTGGTAGATGCCTATAGGTAGTCCAGGTTCCTACTGATCAGTTGCCCTCTGACCTAGAGTTGTACCAGCAGAAGGGTTTCTCTACAAACAAGCAACACTGGCAGCAACATATGTTGTTGGCACAGTTCAAGATAGACAGGCACAACTTGCAAGCACATCAGAAGCAACAACAGGAACTTATTATGGTAAATATATGACCGTTTAATGTTTCTTCAATAACTAAAGTTCATTGAGTCTTTGACGACCCATGCTGGCCTTACTGCAAGGCTTATTGCATTAAAGAACTCTCAGGTGACTTCTTTTATTCACAAGTTGATCCAATTGGTTATGACACTCCATATGCTTGTATGACTAGCAGCTTTGAGTCATAGTGTACTATTATATATGGTAAGATCAAATTAAATTGAACCCTCCCTCCAATCTTTAGGACGTTGTAAATGTAAAGCTTTACATGTAACAACCATTCTGATTGGTTTCAAAGCGAGACTTTTATGCTAGAAGTCTATCAAAAAGAAAGTGCTAAATAAATTGGAAAATTTTTTCAAGTACAACGGAATTTTAATAACAGGAAATAATTCTTTTGAAGACACTGGATTAATAATTGTGAGACAAATATGTGAAGTGGAAACTGAAACATAGATCCCCACTTGTTAATTTGCCTCTTTCAATAAACAACCGTCCAGGTCTTTTATTATTTTTGTGTTTGAAGTATTAGAGATCTTACCAAATAGATTGTCACAGGAAATTACTAATCAATATATCCCTGGGGATCATGCATGCATGTACTTAGTAGCAAAGGACTTCAACATACTGTAGAAGGTTTGCAGCCTTATAATGTACACTTGTATGTATCATACATGAAATGAAGTCTTTACAATCAAGTTTGGAACTTCACAGACTGTCTCCATCTAATTTTTTTTATCTTGTGAATTATCACATTAATGTCCTTACATTTTTTTCCGATATCACATTGATTATTAATTGATTCTGACACGACCTACACTGTATGATGAATGAATCAATTGATCATAACCTCACACCAACTTTTAATATTGACAAATTAATGGATAATAAGAATTGTGCTGTAAATAAATTTATAAAAAAAAATAAGAGAGAGAGAGAGAGAGGAACACTGAATTTTGCCATGTTTTGCGGGCTGCAGACAAGATTCCCCAAAGACATACTGTATTACATGTACATGCAGGGCGCCTACACATAGACCCACTGCCGCGTTGCCGGGGCATAGTGAAAACACTGGCGGGCAATTCACTGCCCGATTGGGCAAGCATGATTTGAGAGGAATGTATCTATGTGTGCCATTGCACATTAATCGAAACACAATAAAATATGAAATTACAAAATATCACGCACAAAAAATGCTAAATATTCTTGTAGTATATTATTTTCCCCCTAAAAAATTATGCCTATGTCTGTCGTATATGGTAGCTGTATGGTCTTGAGATGTAGTGTGCTTATAACATATAAATCATGTTTAGGTCTCAAACAAAAGAAAATGAAAAGAAAATCAGGGCAAGTTTCTTTTTCTTGTGGGCAAGCAAAACCAAATTTCACTTGCCCGACAGGGCAAGCGAAAAATAACATTTTTGTAGAGGCCTGTACATGTATGCTGTTTTTATCAGTATGGAACAGGAAAGCAGCCAATCAATGTTTTATTGAAACCAAAACAATTGCACTTTGAATTGTTTGACTTGGATGACAATCAACAATCACATAATAAATTTATTTAATTGTGTCAATGAATGTATTTTATAATTACAATGCATGCAGCATGTTATTTCTTTAATACATGTATGTACATGTACATTGTAATGTATTTCCATGTAGATACTTGTAGTTCTTGGTTAGCCTTATGTCATCAGTATTAAAGAGGTTTTGTATTCTTTCTCATACAGTTTGTTGTAAGTCTTGATACTTGAAAAGGGTACCCTACATGTAAAATGCTCTAGAATTTAAGAAAAACCGTCTCTGCAAAGAATGTTTATTGTATGCAAATGAAAAAGACGATTATATTTTTTAATACATATCGGTACATGAAAAAAGCCTTGTTTAATATTGGCCTGTATTGTTCATACAGTCCACAATGTACTATAAAGAATGACCTTTTGTTGAAGGCATACAACCATATTGGACGTTTCATAGTTTTCTGCTATATCAATCATGATAAACACAGCTATTCCTTTAAATTAAGTGCTGAGTAGTGGTAATAGTTATTTCATTCATAATCAGGTTTTTGTTGTAGGTGGGGGAAATCTAAATCGCACATTTTTTTAAAATAATTGATTTCAGGATCTTTATAGGTCCATACATGTACATTGAAGCTATGTGTTACCCTATACAATAGTAGGCAGTTATGTACATGTACTGCAGCTATTGTTTCAGGAACAGTTGTTTTTACAATCTTTGTTTCACCTCACACACGACGTCCCTGCATTACCCCCTACATTGTAGTGCAACTCAGAGATTTACGAATGAGCAATGCGCAACGTTACATCTAATGAAAAGGATATATCTGCCAGCTTTGCATGTGGTAATCATGTCGATTGAACAGTTTTATGTACATAACATTTTTATTTCCTGTGGTTTACATTGTATCTATTGTTCACTTCATTAATTTGTTTTTCCTTTATAAGTGATGGGAATATTAGATTGTCTAAATTCATCAAACTAATATTTCTGAACTTGTACAATGTTTGATATCCTATCATTTTATACATTTAGGGTTTCTAAAGAAGACAGAATACATTTGTTAATTAATCAAGCAGTGGAAGGTTTATGTTGCACCAAGTATTCTTTCTTGAGGTTATGAGTGGTCCTGAGAACGGTATAACATGCTCACCGAAACGTCGAGAGTGGGTAGGTCAATTTCAGTACCATATTACCTCAAGAAAGAATACTTGATGCACTGTGAAACCTTCCAGTGCTAATCGTTCAAACAAACCTTCAAAGAATGTCTAAAATTGTTTGAGTTCTGCATAAAATGTTAACTAAACTAGTATAACATGCATTTTTAATGTCTTATTGCAGCATGTGCAGAGAGAGCAATTACTGGAGCAACAAAGGCAACTAGAAGCTCAAAAGCAACAGCAACAACAACAACAACAACAACAAGCGCAGAAACAACAACATTTGGAGCAGTTGTTAGCAAAAAAACAAAGTAAGAAAATAATTTTCATGTCACAGTTTAATCAATTTTTTTGGCTTGTTAGTTCATCATGCTTTCGTGAAGATAAGGTTTAGTTGTGGTAATTTCATTCCATTACATTTGCTTCAGCTGCATTTGTTTCATAATTCCTTACACAATACTGATATTAATCCTGTACTAACATTTAGATGTAAAGCTATCCACTTAAAACTTGACCCTACCCTAAACCTAGACCCTACCCTAAACCTATACCCTTCTTTAAACCTAGAACCTACCCTAAACCTAGACCCTACCCTAAACCTAGACCCTACCCTAAACCTAGACCCTACCCTAAACCTAGACCCTACCCTAAACCTAGACCCTACCCTAAACCTAGACCCTACCCTAAACCTAGACCCTACCCTAAACCTAGACCCTACCCTAAACCTAATTATACAAATAACCTTCTTTCAACCCTGATCCTAATCCTACAATGTACAGTATCTTAGATAAAATTGCAGGAGCAGTTTTCGACGAGCAAATGTCATGTCACTGTATTTGATGTTAGTGAGCTTTCGCAAATCAATCGCGGATTCGTTCAAGGACGAGTAGAGATCAGATTTAATCTGCGCATGCTCATTTTGCAATTGCTCGTCCGTGCTTCAAATTCAAGAACGGTTCTCGGTCAATTTCACGTTCTTGATTTTAGCAACGATAAGAAGTAGCTTAGCCAATCAGCTTTTTTTGTAGTTGACGCGTTTGTGCATAAGTTACGCGTTGAGCTTTAAGACCTGAGCACCCTTTATTGTGACATCAGTTCAACAATGACAATTGTCAAGCTTTTGTTACGTCATGCAAACCATTCATTATTAAATGTGCGAAACAGAAGATTAGGAGGACCGCGAACGAGTTCAACTACGGTAAAATCTTACCGTTTTTCGTCCTAGAGTGAGTCCGTGATTGATTTGCGAAAGCTCCCTATTGTTACAAGAACTGCAGTTGAGTTTTGAATGCACTTTATATTTTAGTGAGAGGAATTCAGTCATCTTTATTGTAAAGAATTTATTTGAATGCATCAAATGAAAGTGCTGCGGTGTGAAGGAGTATTAAAGAGAAATAACTTTTGCGGTCATCAGATTGAATTGAGGAAGAAGTTGTGATAATTTGGAAAGGTAAGAATGCTGCTCGAGGTTTTGGAATCAACAAACTGATAAGAAATTAACCCAATACTGCCTTGAGTCACAGGCACTACCCATAGAAATGTTTTAATGGGACTATTACACAAAACATTTGGCCCAAACATCATTTTTTGTCATACATGCAGTATTTGGCTATTTAAGGAGCAATCTTTTGTAGTGTACATTTTTACCAATATTCTACCTGAAACAAATGATTTGAAAGCTTGGTCATTTTGCTCACCTTTCCCACTTCATTGTAGATGCCCTGTAAGAACTAAATTAAAGAGAAATGAAATTGTACCAATGAAGTAGTATTAAGAGTGAGAGATTCAAGGAATCTAATAAATATGAAATCTTTGAATATTTGCTTCATTGATGATAAAGCTTTCAATTGAGGTACTTCACTGGTCATCTCATGGTGATAAAGTTCTTTTTTACAGGCTTCTACCATGATTTCAAGTACTTATTCACAGTCTGTGTGATCTCTATTTCATTCAAATAGATGTCAACATCTAAAAGCAGCATTTGAAAGAAATTTTTGAGATGTTAATATATGAATTGACTTCAGCAGCAATCTCATGCATGAAAGATGATTTTACAACATAATACCCAGAGCTCAAAAAAAGAACTAGAATTTTAGTACTTTTGCTCTGCGTATGCATTCCTATTCAATTGAATCAAATCAACAATAGGGCCTACATGTACATTCAGTGACTGAGGATTAATATGACCTGTTTTAAAATTCTGAATGATTTCGTTTTCCAAAGATTGAATTGCTGAAAAATTTCTTGAGTTACGTGTTGGGAAAGTTTAAGTATTTTTTTTTAGTGGATATGTATAACGTGTGTGAGGACAAGAGATATAATGTACCTGTAGCAATATGAGTACATGTATTTCATAAGCTTCACAAAGCTACAGTATGTACAATGTACATGTAGATGTAGATGCACATATATTGCAATTCGATTGGAATAATTTTAAAAAGTGAATATTAGATTTTTATTGAAACTAGTTCTAAATCTATTTCTTTTGACGTAATTCCTCAAAGCGATAACACTGAATATGCCGTAATTTATTGATAGCACGAATATTTAAAAATACGTTTATTTCTAGATAATTTTAGATTTGTCCTTTTACGCAATCGTTTAAATCCTAATTGCAGTTCTTTATAGAGTTTTCATATTCTCATCTCACCACAAACGCATTCCGGCTAAATGCGGAAACAAAATACCTTTCCCAAATGAGATTTTCTAAAATCGTCACAACTCGACAAATACCACGCCAAATTTAGAGCATCTATTTTAGTCACTCTGCGACTGACTTCCCGATGGGGGGAAGGCTATTTTTAAATACGTGGATGAGCGATGCTTGAGCGCTCATACAAATACTGGCCAGCCCACGTAGAGAGAGAGAGCTAGCTCAGTACGACCCCGGGGATAGCGAGGGTCTAGCGACACACAATATGGTGCGCTATGTACAGCAGTGTGATGGGGCTTTATTAACCAATACAGATCGCTTGCTGAGCTATTTTTAGCAGGGAGCGAGGGAAAGGGTTTTGCAAGCCGTGATC
>CALNVZ010000641.1:721053-740160 GCA_940671915.1 Paracentrotus lividus | reverse complement strand
AACCCTCACCCTAAACAGGGATTACATGTAGGCCCTAGATAGTTTAACCCTTACCCTAAACAGGGATTACATGTAGGCCCTAGATAGTTTAACCCTCACCCTAAACAGGGATTACATGTAGGCCCTACATAGTATAACCCTCACCCTAAACAGGGATTACATGTAGGCCCTAGATAGTTTAACCCTCAACCTAAACGGGGATTACATGTAGGCCCTAGATAGTTTAACCCTAACCCTTTAACCTCTTAGGGCTGGGGTAATCTCAACCATTCACCCCCATGCATGCAACAGTAATAAACAGATTGTCTGAATGATTGGAGCATACATATAGTAGAATCAAAGATAGAGATTTTAATAGCGTAATTATTAAAATTTTGTTTCCAATAACTTTACAAGCATCTGTGAAAAGCACAACAATATAATAAACTGTTTTTTTGTTTTGTCAGACTAAGTACATGTATGTATACATATTGAGCTTATATTTTATTGCATGTATCAATTATTGCTTGGTAAGCTACATGTAGATCTACCTTTGTACATTAAACACCATGTCCATTGAACTTTGTACAGGCTTGCTGAACTAATATAAACTCATATACCAGGTCATTACACTTCAAACCTTGTTTCTATTAGTCACTGAATCCATCTACATTTTGTCCAGAGATTTTATGGGACTTTCAGTGGTTAACATTTATCAGGTTGTAAATATTATTTTTCTGAGTATTCCATGGTTTCATACAGCGAGCCCTTTAGCCTTTCTTTCTATTCTGTGTTTACAAGGTAATGCAGATTGTATTGAGGGCAATCCATAAACCTTGCCCAGATATAGAAAGTTTGTTGAACCTGAAATACTTGAAGCCTTCAAATGCATGTACACATGTACTTGTATTTGGGCTTGGTAACATCAAGTACATGTAGGCCTATGTGTAGCAAGCATTTAAAGGGGAAGTTCACCCTGGAATTTTATTGGTCTTAAAAAATGAAGAAAAATAATTAAAAAATATTGATGAAAGTTTGAAGAAAATCGACCAAAAAATAGCGAAGTTATGAATATTTAAAGTTTTGATTCTGTGACGTCACGTGCGAGCAGCTCTCCCATTGGTTGTGTATGTAAATTCCATAAATTTATCTTTTTGTCATGGTTCTCGATAAAGAAATGGGTCAATTTGATATAGTCATGTATATGAACATATGTTTGATGGTATATCGACCGCGCAGGTGACATAATTATTTTCTTCTGAAAAAAATGACATTTTATGGAATTTACTCTACATAACACATAGGAGATCTGCTTGCATGTGACGTCACAGAATCAAAACTTTGAATATTAATAACTTCATCATATTTTGGTCGATTTTCCCCAAACCTTCACTCATATTTTTCTTTCATTTTTCTGCATTTTTTAAGACCAATAAAATTCCAGGGTGAACTTCCCCTTTAAGAAAGAAAAAAAAAAGAAAAAAAAAAAAAGGAAAAAAAAAAAAAGGCTATACAACCTGTATACATGTAGGCCTACATGTAATTTTTATTGATTTTAAGTTATCCAAAATGCCTCATTCAGGTTAATAATAGATAACAAATTTCATTATACCTTGGTACAAAGGGTCAATGAAAACATCTCTTGGGAGGCCAGGGTCCTTATTAAAGCCCCTGAGAATCCAGGGTCCATATTAAAGCCCCTTGGAATCCAGGGTCCATATTAAAGCCCCTCGGAGTCCAGGGTCCTTATTAAAGCCCCTTGGAGTCCAGGGTCCATTTTAAAGCCCCTTTGTATCCAGGGTCCATTTTAAAGCCCCTGTGTATCCAGGGTCCATATTAGAGCACCTGAGAATCCAGGGTCCACATAAAGATGGCGAGTTGTGGGAGAATGTGGTTTTATTTTTACCTTTGCTCCCAGCAAAACTCAAAGTATTCATAATAAAATTATCTTCACAAACAATTAAATCTGAAAGTTACAAGTACATGTGTAGACCTACTTGCATTTGAGGTCTAAATATAGATCAATAATTCTGTCTCATTTTGTTGCAAGTATGCATATTACTGTAGAATTTAAGATGTCATTTTATGGTGAATACCTGGCATGTCTATGCATAATTTGAAGCCCTATTTTTGAATACTATCCTTATTTATTTATTGTTCTTATTACATTTTTTTCGAAACAAAAACATATCTGACAATTACAAGTGAATGTGAAAAGGATTTTGATAAGAAAACACACAACATGTAAATGAAATTGCACTAGATCGATAGAACAAATATAATACTATAAATGCTCTCTGATTTTGTACATGTATCTATGATATTATATTGTATTTTTAGGACCCCTCCCAGCTCAATGGATCATCATTCCCCTCCTCATAATGTATCGCCCCAATTCCACCATCAGCCAATGGGGTTTGGGCAGTATGATAGTAGCAACTTTCCGCTCAGAAAAACAGGTAAGAACAAACAATTATCTAACACTCTCATTGATTTTTGTGAACATACATTTGTGAACATATTTCATATTATGTCACCATGATTTATAATTTTCTTGGGTGTCATACATGTATGCCTCCAAAATTAAAATGAGTGTTTATTATATTATTGTCCTACATGTACATATAGACATGTATGCCTACATTTATGTTTCTTTCTAATAGGGAACAGAATTTGTATGATCAATTTATGCCATTGATTTTATATAAATTTTATGCTTCAAAGTCTAAAACAAAACAATTATTGCAGAGAGTACACTGTAGATTTCAGAGAAAGAGAGAGAGAGATGGAGAGAGATGGAGAGAAAGAGAAGGGGGGAGCTGTGGGCAGTTATGCAGATATCTATAGAGTAGACAAGTTTTGTGTGTTTAGGCATTGGGATATTCATGGTTTGTAAAATTTTATCGATTTTGTAACGCACAATGTAGCAGACACAAACAAACACACACAAAAAAAAGGGGGGGGGGGACATTTGAATTTAAGAATTTGGGAACATGTTAACTTGAGTTAAAAAGATGTCATTAGCACATGATGAATACATGTATGCAAGCTTAAACTTGAATATATCTGAATGTATTTTGGAGAGGGTCAATGTCATATTTAAGTAACTTCACTAATTCCCAATCAAATGATATACTTGCAATGTTGATTCACAATGATACAATGGATACGCATGCATACAAACTAAACACAACTTGGCTTTATGTCAGTGTGTGTGTGTTGATGAGTGAACTGTATATTAAACACCATATCCTGGACGCACAGTTATTTATAGCTCACTAATGCAAATATTCAAGGTGTAATAGCAAGTCAATCGCCTCCGTTTGTCAACCGTGAAGCTTACTCCCAATTAAATTTCCTTTTCTTTTCAAGCTATCACATCATCCTTCCCCCCCCCCCCCTGGGAATTCTAACTGATTATGACTTATTGCATTATTATACATCTACAATGTACAATGTATCAACAATCATCAAACCTTATACGGAGAGCTCATATTTTTTTTCAGCAATTTAATAGGTCTTATGTCATAATGTACAAATGTACAGTTTGGATCAGATCATAATATGTTCCACAATGAACCTAGCATAGATACCATGTGGCTTCATACTCGGCTGCTATCTAGGCACCTTTAATAATCCATGTTTTAAAAAAATAGAAGACATGTATATATGCAGAGTTAAAAATGCAAAAACAAAATCAACAAATATATCTTGCCATATGTGTGGAACTAGGCTCGACTAGCACCTGTGCTAACTTCTAGTTCCATTTAACATCTCCACATTATCTCTCCTGTTCAATCACACTGATTTTCTATACATATAATTTATACTCTGTTACATTGTATTCATTTTTGTAAGATTGTATTTCCTATGCATTGTTATAATAACGTGTTGTTGTTGTGTTGATGATGTTAATAAATTCAATTCAATTCAATTCAATTCAATTCACACATCTGTCTTGTACACAGAACTACTGCTTATACAATGTACTTATTATCGATCAAAAGCGCTGTGAATAGATAACAAACCTACATGTCAGTATAGTTACTGCTAATACTACGTTGCAATCAAATCATATTTAATTTGTCAAATTCCTGTCCTGCTTGCTAAACTAACAATTATTTTATACATAAAGTTCCTACTCAATCGTACCAGTTCATTATCAATATTCAATAGAGCTTATCCTGTCTGTGGACATGCACCATCAATGCTGATCATTACCTTTAGTCTCGTACAAGGGGTCTGTTTCACTAACAGTTTTAAGGCATGACTGAAAGTTTCATTTGAATTCCCAGTGCATCCTGTATTAAAAGGGAAATTATTATAATGGTCATAAGATTGAAAGGTTGATAACAATTCATTTGTGCTGTGAGGTTTTGGAATCCTTCAACAAAATGATAAAATGTTTTTGTCATACCTAGTCTTTGCCAGTTGAACTTATCACTATGTTCCTCTGTACTACAAATGATTATAATTTGAAAACTTTTCACCATTCCAAGTAGAGTAGATTCTACTTAAATAGATAATGTCAGTGAAAAATTTTACAATAATACAATGTACATGGCATATGCCCCTTGAGCATAATCTGACCAATAATATGCATTGTAAACCTGGGTGGTGTTGCATAAAACTTTTTTTCTAACCCGAGTTTTCTCGGGTTAAAAATCTCAGCTTATGTAGACCTATTTCTTAGGTTATTCAACCTGAGTTTTAAAATTCCCTAAAAATTTATTGCATTAATACTTTTGAAAACTCTGGTATGTTTTTATGCAATGGAAAAAACAGTAAAAAATCCAGAAAAATATTGTTACCGGAGTTTTCGCACTTTAACCGGAGTTTTCAGATTTTAACCGGAAAAAACTCCGGTTAATAGAAGTTTTATGCAACGGGGTCCAGGTGTATAGTTTTGGTAACAAAAAAGAAATTGGCACAAAACCGATCAAATGTGGTTACATGTACATGTTGTCCACATTGCACTAAAAGATATGTGTGTAAAATCTTGTGACATTCCTTTGATTATTTCTGATGAATTTCATTGAAAATGTTTGAATGAAGCGTAATTTAAGTGCTGAGACGTTCGCACGCCAGAGGTTACGGCGTGAATTAGTGCAAAGATCTGTGTGTAAAACCCACACAAGAGAATCCCCATTGGTTTTCCATATGAGCGCTATTTACCTGAGACGGGTCCCCGTCTTATCTTTTTTATACTTATATTATGAAATAAAGACACTATTAAAGGCGAGATTTAAAGTACTATAATTTGCTTTATTATTGTTATTGGATTCAATCTTTCATAATTTATCTAAATGTGAATCCAAATTAATTTTTTCTTTCTCCCGAAACTATACACCACCTTTAATATAACACACGCAACTAGATATCTAAAGCCAATAAGAACCGGCAGCTATAGCACCACCTCAAGTCCTAAACTACACAATTCTGCCCTGATTCCTAACCCATAATGCAACATCCTGAGCAGCGTAGTCTTATAATACAGGCCAACTTGAATAATAACACACTAACTCACTACAGGTACTCTCGATACATTCATAACCTAATAATACTGTCAAAAGTCGCAAAACAAGTATTTCCCCTCGGAACATTTCATTTTCCTTGATAAAAATAAAATCAAAAGCTATTTTAGTCCTTCTAATATTAATAGTTCAGTTTCAAAAATTGTTTTAAAGACTAGCTATTTATAACACAGTTAATGAGTATTGGTCAGTCCCCTCTTGTTTTAAATGTGACTACATATACAATGTACAAATGTATTAAGGTCTGTACCTAACACTGTGTGAAACAGACCCCTTGTCCCAGGTCAGGGCTTATTACATATCGATGAGATTTTTATTTTTAGGTTGCAGAGCTCTGCATACAAGGTTCTCTCTTTATTATTGATTGATTATAATGCTTGTGTGTATTCTGTGACCTTTATATCCAGCTCGCTCTAGTTTCCATGAAACATACAAGTCTCTCAGTAGTCTGCAAGCACAGACTCAATTTGACACTTAAACAAATTTCAGTCTAGAGTGGAGACTAGCCTCCAAACTCACTGTCACGTCTGTGTCAAATAAGAAGCTACATGTACGAGTGAATCTAGTTCTTAATTTCAGACCCTAGTAAGCGAACAACATGGGTTTGTGCCTGCAAACTAGTCTCTCAGTTCTATGACAACCCCCTATATAGTCTGTAAGTACAGACTCTGATTTAACACGTGATAAAATACTGTATAAGATAATATACTCACATACAATAGTAGCGTTCACACGGTAGGCCTTAACTCCAAGTTAACTCCAAGTTATCCTTAAGAACATAGTCCTTAAGGATAACTTGGAGTTAACTTAGAGTTAAGGCCCGTGTGAACGATCTTGGTGTTTATGTTCTCGAGGACAACTTGGTGTTTATGTTCTCGACAGATCTTAGGGTTAAGACTCTTAACTCCAAGTTAACTCCAAGCGGTGGGTGGTCCCCGATCGCGCGTTTGACCGTGTGGACGGGATTTCAGCTTAGAGTTAGTGTTCTCGAGGACAAGAGTGACCCCTTGCATAGGTTAAACTTCCGGCCCCACTGGAGCGACGTAGGGGGAAATGAATTGCGCGCGCTACCTAGAACTTGTACTTCCGGTCATCGAGCCGCTCGCTTGTCCTCGAGGACACTGTTCTCGAGGACAAGCACCCCGTGTGAACGTAACTCGGGAACAAGCCGTCGGTGTTTAAATTCTTAAGGATACTGTTCTCGAGGACTAAAACCCCGATGGTCCCGTGTGAACATAACTATTAACTTTCCCGATTGAGGGCTTCTGGCGCATATTTGTGTGTCCTTCAATTCAAGTACACAGTTATTAAAGTGTAATTTATTATAAGAATATACAAGGAAATACTCATGGGTGAGGATATATTCCTGTACATAGTGTTTAATTTGTGCTTGTTTTGTCACTCGTGAAATACGCAATTTAACCCCTGCGAAAGTTATAGCCTATACAGTATGAAAGTTCAATCTGATGAGGGGAAATCCTTTCCTAGAGCTAAGTTTGAAGATACATACATGTATACATACCTGGTACACATATGCATCACATATTACACAATTTGCTGTATTGACTCTTGGGGTCTATCAGAATATGCATGCACCAAATTTTATGCAAATATTTTCACGATTTTTAACTATTTTGGGGAAATTGGATATTGGATATCGCAAATTTTGTAATGTTTTCATTACTATAAATAGCCTTATATTTTAAGTTGAAATTCGCGAAGATGGTCTCATGAAATTTACAAAAATAAAACCACCGTGAAAATAACCACTTAAAGATACATGTATACAGTATCAAGTGTCCAAATGGAGTCTGTATTTGCAGGCTGTTGTTTAATTTAAAGGGGTCATAAATTGGAGAGACACTTCTCAAAATGCTCTCAGCTTAGATGCTCACTGGCTGGCTATACTCACTAATCAACTACATGTAGGGCCCTTGTTTCATACATTGTACATGTAGACGTCTTGCATAAAATCTCGCTGTTAGCCAATCAGATTTTTTGTTATTTCAAATTTGCAATGGATTGCAAGCATATATCCGGGGAAGAGGAAGCAATCAACCATTTTGTTGTTTTTGTTTTGCTTAGAACTCTACATATCGATCATGTCTATCTTCTGAGTCACTGAAGCTGAATGGAGTGATAATAAGAAGGAAATCAGAGAGAGGGAAACCTCTTTTTTTTTGCTCTCTCTCTCTCTCTCCTTTTTTTTCTCTTTTTTTTTTAAAGAAGGCCTATGGCAGAAGGAGATATAGTATCGAGGTGGAGATAGAGGAAAGTATTAAAGAGAGATAGAAAGAGAGAGAGAGAGAGAGAGAGATAGAAAGAGAGATACATGAATATAGCTAAAGGAAACGAGAGAAAGAGACAGAGACCTTTATTTATGGAACATGACATGAGAGAATTTATCTAGAGATAAAGGGACTGTTAATTTATCAAATTCATGAAATGGTTCTATTCAAATGTCAATTAAAAATAATTTTCTTATTTTAAAGGCATCCTATTTGTAGTAAACACTATTTTTTAGATATTTGTTAATACAAGGTTTTTATTTAAAGGGATTGCTATTTATCACCCTGTGTTTACACACATATCATTCAGAAAATGTTTAGGAATTAAGTTTATCTGTGCTTGAGTCCCTTTAATTACATTCATGTATGTAGGTCGGGTTACACTTTGATATTCTTGGAAGTTTATGATATGGGGAAAACCAAAAAAAAAAAAAAAAAAAAAAAAAAAAAAAAAAAAAAAAAAAAAAAAAAAAAAAAAAAAAAAAAAGCAATTAATCTCAATAGAGTACATGTATGTATGTACACATGTAGCAAAGAAGGTCCATGTTATTGGACTTAATTACGCCAATCCAGATCCATAAAAACAGTAACTGAAAAAAAAAAAAATCAGGAAAAAAGGAGTGCAAAGGGGATATTGCAAATGTGATTATTATGAGATACAGTGAGAAGAGTTACTGTTTTGAAGAGATATATGATGTGTATGGTTCAATACCCATGCAAAACTGTCATGTTCAGTACACCATTTCAACTAATTTATTCAATTTAATTTATTATAATTGCCTAACAGAATAATTTTTATCATTACTTAAATTATATGGAAATTTACAAGGTACAAAGCAATAAAATGATATACATATAGGCCTATTAAAAAACGAAAGTATTGACAGAAGATAGAGGGAGAAATAGAAGATGTAGTGGACTGAAGACAATTAAGATTCAAAGATACCACAAAGATCTTTGTTTTGTTATTGTTGATATTATGCTTGATAACTAGATCAAGATCAAACAGATCTTTGTTATGTTATTGTTGATATTATGCTATAATGCATGAAATGTACCTTCTTCTTTTTTAACACAGCATCTGACTCAATCTGAAAGTAAGATCTAGACTGAAAGAGAAAGTAACTGAGAGACGAACCCATGGTAGCCCTCTACTTAGGAGAAGGGAAGGACCAAACTCTCTCAAGCGTAAACCTATTAGTGGAGAACTCAACTGTAAGTTTAGTCTTATTTTATTCCAGGGTCTTAGAATAAACACTATTGGATCCTGCATGTTCTAGGCAACCCTACAAAATCCCAAGCAAGATTATGATTGGATAAAATAAAGTGGAAGTGTGGGGGGGGAGGGGGTGAGGGAGTGATTGAACTAGAGTTGGCAAGATGTATGTTTCTCATGAAGAGGGGTGGGTGCTGGGAGGGAGGAGGGGAGACAGTGATTGAACAAGAGTTGGCAAGATGTATGTTTCACATGAAGAGGGGGTGGGGTGCTGGGAGGGAGGGAGGGAGACAGTGATTGAACAAGAGTTGCAAGATGTATGTTTCACATGAAAGAGGGGGTGGGTGCTGGAAGGGAGTAGGGGAGACAGTGATTGAACAAAGAGTTGGCATGATTTATGTTCCACATGAAGGAAACTAGATTGATGAGTAGCTTCCGCACTCAACTCACTTACCCACACTAAAGGTCAACACACTTTTATAGACTCATCTTCCCGCTTCACAAGAGCATGTAAGTCTGACACACATCCAATGCCAACCCTCCACTGCCATGTACAGTAGGTGTTCAGGTATCTTAGATACGTTGCTATGATGCAGATGAAGATCTCTTCTTTCTTCTTCTTTTCTCCTAAGAGTAGGTCCAAGTTCCACTTTGTAAATTACTCCAGTTTCTCATTCCAAAATCATTGTAGTCCAGACCTATTTCATCTCTTTTTTGTTGTTGAGAATAATGTCATTCTCATTACCTGTCATAATGAGGGCATGAGATCCTGAGGTTTACTTAGATTCACATATTTATATTTCATAGTGAGATTTCATACCAATGCCATCAATTATACATGTTGAAGAATTCACTAAACTGAATTGTATAAATTGAGAGATATCTAGCACATATAAAGGCTTGTTGGAAAGGCCTCACTTAGACTTACAGGCTGCAGTGTCGTCTGATGCATAAGGCGGTAGGCTTCCTCCAGCTTGATCTTTACTTGGTTAGATTGGTAAGGTCTTTCCAGTTAACATGAATTTTCAGATATTTCAGATCCCATTGAATGGTCTGTTGCCAGTTCATTCTGGGTCTACCGTGCAGTCTTCTCCCCTGGTGGATCCACCAGAGTTATTGGTTGGCAGATCGAGTTGACAGAAGCCTTTTAGAATGTCCTCAGAAAGGCCAGTTTTCACAAATAAAGGATAAAATTAAAGTGTGTTCTGTTGAAGCAATTGATGAGTTATATAAAGAGTTACGATCGATTCAAATCAAAAGTAGCCAATCAGAATCTATAACAGCCTTACTGGGAACCAATCAGAATGTTTGTTTCAAATTAATGTTGGTAATATTGCCTGTTACTAGTAATAAGCCTTCTTGCACTAAAAAGTGTCATTATTGGTGCAGCTCTGTTCAAACTGAAAAGTGCATTTTGTAATTTACGCAAATTGAAGTGAAATGATGTGTAAATATCCATGTTTCATGCAAGAGGAGTTGCCAAGAACTGAAGTGGCTCAATACCTTTATTAAATTAAACAATTTCATTATTATTGCTGACAATAAATAGACGATGAGAAATAAGAGGCTGAATATTGTTTCTCTCACAGTAGATACATCATCAAACAGTGCCCCTGGATCTGGACCTAGTTCACCGCTTAGTGGAGGAGCAGCTGGAGGCGATAGTCCCAATGGAGTACCCGTAGCAGCATTACCTGAGGTATGACTTACATAGCACCAACCAGTCATTTAATAACTTACATGAAAATGACATGCAGGAGGATTGGTCAAAAGTTAATCACATGATTGATTTTAGTTTCCCCATCATCAATCATCACTCGTAGTGGTAGTACTTTGAGTTTTGCTGATCACTTCAGCGCACCATAGAGCATGTAGAGCCATAACGCGTCAACAATTATTTTTAGGATGCGCGAAAAAAAAGTGCGTTGTTACTCGGGGTTTTTATACTATCATTTCCCGTCACATGCAGTGACAGATAAATTCCTCTGTAACGTAACAATTCATTTTTCTAAATTCTTTGTTACGCAACAATCATTTGAGCTAGGCCTTCGTGCTAAATAAATTGCGCACACTTTAATTATAGGCGTTTATTTTACAAGCGCAGGCATCGATTGACTTGAGTGGATTTTTCTTTTTAAGGATCTCTTGGAAATCTTTTATCTTTAACCAAAATATTGGTTTTCCCTTTAAAATGTTTCAGATGTGGAAGATAAAGCAAATAATCACCTCTTGATCCAAATGATGGGAAGACTATCACTTCCACGGCAAGCTGGATGTACACGTTATGTCTCCTCAGCTTTGCTTCGGAGCAGATAGCTTATCCAGCTTGCCTGAGAAGTTATAGTCTTCCCATCATTTGGATCGACGGTGATTATTTGCTTACTAAATTCACATTTGTTGGTTGGCCTAAAGATGATAGTACTCATTTATCTTTTTTGTTTTTGTTTACAGGAGGCGAGTAGCGCTCATAAGATGATGCTGAACAAGCGATTATATGGGGTTGCCAGCGATCTCTATAGCTCTCCTTCTCTACCTAACATCTCGATTGGAATACCTGCTCCAAACAACCCACAGCACTCACCACCACTGGTAAGAAACAACCCACAACACTCACCACCATTGGTAAGAAACAACACTAACACTTACCACCACTGGTTAGAAACAACTCACAACCACTGGTAAGAACACAACTCACAACCACTGGTAAAGAACAACCCACAACACTCACACCACTGGTAAGAAACAACCCACAGCACTCACCACCACTGGTAAGAAACAACCCACAACACTCACCACCACTGGTAAGAAAACAACCCACAGCACTCACCACCACTGGTAAAGACAACCAACAACACTTACCACCAACTGGTAAGAAACAACAACAACACTTACACCACTGGTAAGAAACAACCAACAACACTCACCAGCCACTGGTAAGAAACAACCAACAACACTTCCCGCATGGTAAGAAACAACCAAAACACTTACCACCACTGTAAGAACAACAAACACTCACCACCACTGGTAAGAAAAAAACAACCAACACACTTACCACCACTGGTAAGAAACAACTCACAAACCACTTGGTAAGAAACAACCCACAACACTCACCACCACTGGTAAGAACAACCCACAAACACTCAACCACCATTGGTAAGAAACAACCACAACACTCACCACCATTGGTAAGAAAAACCCACGAACAACTCACCACCATTGTAAGAAACAACCAACAACACTTACCACCAACCTGGTAAGAAACAACTCACAACCACTGGTATAAACAACCCAACAACACCACCACCACTGGTAAGAAACAACCACAACACTCACCACCATTGGTAAGAAACAACCCACACACTCACCATTGGTAAGAAACAACCCAAACTCACCACCATTGTAAGAAACAACCAACAACACAACTTACCACCAACTGGTTAGAAACAACTCACAACCACTGGTAAGAAACACTCACAACCACTGGTAAGAAACAACTCACAACCAACTGGTAAGAAACAACCCACAACACTGACCACCTATTGTAAGAAACAAACCCACAACACTCACCACCACTGGTAGAAACAACCCACAACACTCACCACCTATGGTAAGAAACAACCCACAACACTCACCACCACTGGTAAGAAACAACCAACACACCAACCATCCACTGGTAAGAAACAACACACAACAACTTCATACCACTGGTAAAAAAACAACACAACAACTCACCACCACTGGTAAGAAACAACCAACAACACTCACCACCACTGGTAAGAAACAACAGCACAACACTCACCACCACTGGTAAGAAACAACCCACAACACTCACCACCACTGGTAAAAACAACCCCAACATCACCACCACTGGAAGAAACACCAAACACTCCACCACTGATAAGAAACAACACACAACACTCACCACCACTGGTAAGAAACAACCCACAACACTTCATACCACTGGTAAGAAACAAACACACAACACTCACCACCACTGGTAAGAAACAACCACAAATCAACACTCACCACCACTGGTAAGAAACAACACCACAACACTCCACCACCACTGGTAAGAAACAACCCACAACACTCACCACCACTGGTAAGACAACCCACAAACACTCACCACCACTGGTAAGAAACAACACACACCACCACCACTGGTAAGAAACAACACACAACACTCACCACCACTGGTAAGAAACAACCCACAACACTTCACCCCACTGGTAAGAAACAACCCACAACACTCACCACCACTGAAGAAAACACCCACAACACTCAACCACAACTGGTAAGAAACAACCCACAGCACTCACCACTGGTAAGAAACAACACACAACACTCACCACCACTGGTAAGAAACAACACACAAACACTACCACCACTGGTAAGAAACAACACACACACTCACCACCACTGGTAAGAAACAACACAACAACACTCACCACTGGTAAGAAACAACCCACAACACTCAACACCACTGGTAAGAAACAACACACAACACTCACCACCACTGGTAAGAAACAACACAAACACTTAACCACCACTGGATGAACAACCCAAACACTCACCACCACTGGTAAGAAAAACAACACTCACCACCACTGGTAAGAAACAACCCACAACACTCATACCACTGGTAAGAAACAACACACAACACTCACCACCACTGGTAGAACACCCACAACACTCACCACCACTGGTAAGAAACAACCTCACTCACTACCACTTGTAAGAAACACCCAACAACACTTCCACCACTGGTAAGAACAACCCACAACACTCACCACCACTGGTAAGAAAACACCCACAACATCACCACCACTTGGTAAGAAACAACCACAACACTCACCACCACTGGTAAGAAACACCCAACACTCACAACCATTGGTAAACCAACACATAACATCTCACCACACTGGTAAAGAACACACACAACACTCACCACCACTGGTAAGAAACAACACACAACACTCACACCATTGGTAAGAAACAACACTCAACACTCACCACCACTGGTAGAAACAACCCACAACACTCACCACACTCGGTAAGAAACAACCACACACTCACCACCATTGGTAAGAAACAACCCACAACACTCACCACCACTGGTAAGAACAAACCCACAACACTCACCAACCACTGGTAAGAAAAAAACCACAACACTCACACACCAACTGGTAAGAAAAACCTACAACCCACAACATGTGGTAAGAAACAACACCAACACTCACCACTGGTAAGAAACAACCCACAACACTCACCACCATGGTAAGAAACAACCTGCAACACTCCTCACACACTGGTAAAGAAACAAACACACAACCTCACAACCATTGGTAAGAAACAACCACAACACTCACCACCACTGGTAAGAAAACAACACTCACACTGCACCACCACTGGTAAGAAACAACAACGCACAAACACTCACCACCACTTGGTAAGAAACAACCTGCCAACACTCACCACTACTGGTAAGAAAACAACCCACAACACTTACCACCACTGGTAAGAAACAACCCACAACACTCACCACCACTGGTAAGAAACAACACACAACACTCACCACCACTGGTAAGAAACAACCTGCAACACTCACCACCACTGGTAAGAAACAACACACAACACTCACAACCACAGCAAATTTGTTTCACTGTTGCATGTCCTATCACTAGGCAAAATTAACAAAAAACTTTATGCATGAATGATTGCCAATAAAACGAACATGTCCGGAAGGATATTAATGAAGCTCATTGACTGAATTTGTGAATAGAGTTAGAAATGCAAGCGCTATTTCAAATGAACATAACTTTCTTGTTTTTGACCATTTTTAATGGTTGTGGTGTCATATGAAAAAGCGGGAAATTGACTTTTCAAATATGAAGATTTGAAAGAGAATATCAGTTACCACTAGTTAAGCTTTAAATTGATGGGTTACATGTATTTATGAATTTTGATTAAGATTAAGTTCTGATAAACATCAATCAATCCCAGATTCATTTTTCTTGATTGCACTGTATATTAGCAGAGACTAATGTGGACCCCCATTAAAAGTAAAATACACAGCAATATATCACATTAAAAGCACTAAAGTAAAACAATCAGACACATCAAACTATTACAATGCCAAGGCATTTGATACCAAACGAAAAGGTACAATTGAAAAACAATATGTGACTTCTGTATAAAGGCACAATATCCACAGACCTGAATAAAGATGGGAAGAACAAAACATAGGAATGCATCAATTCTGAAGTCAAAGACCTTTGTAAATTCAGTGAGAGAGAATATTTGTCCGAATCCATGACAACCATTCCTGCGATTGAGAAGAACAAGAGTTGAAATCGTGCCAAAATGAAAAAGGATATTCTGGTTTGAATGCTAGCGGAAGGAAGAAAGTAATTGTGTTAGGCTTAGAATACAGACACGTTCCTCAGATAAACAATGGTATAATCAGTACTATTTTAACCTTGCCCCACCTATAGGAAATGGTGTATGTACCATCCTGCCCCACCTATAGGAAATAGGTCCATGATGTGTACTAAGAGGAGTGTAATGACCTGGTATAGATACTAATGTTTGTAGTACGAATAATAATAATAGTACTAATAGTGGGTACTTATTTGGTGTTCAGGTCCATCTTTTGTCGCTCATGGCGCTTAAGTGTTCTCTTATTATAACCCGACTAAGCTAGGCAGCCCAAAGGCGCAACACAGCTTTGAGGAATTTCTTCCTACCGTTACCATTTTACTTCACCTGGGTCGAGTTTGGCATGTGTAAATTAGTGTCTTGCCGAAACACTTGTGAAGTTGCCTTGCCGGATTCGAACCGTGTACCTTGTGGTCGACAGTCCGCGACTATTCTGCTAGACCACAACACATCTACGAACCGAATTTAAAAGGAATTATGAAGAAATATTAATGTTCTCAAAAATTGCACAGAAAAAGTTTGTTACAAAAAACAAAAAACAATTAGATCTGTAATGTGCGTTCAGTGTGGTCTCCATGTATACATAGTTTGATTTTGTTACATGCAGATCTATGGTTTAAACACACAAATCATATCATGTGTTGATTACTTATTGAGGAAATTGAAGTTTGATTGAAAGAACAAATAGAAATTTCATCATGTTTGACGCAATATTGAGATACACAAGAGATTTCAATTAGTTTTCTTCCTACCGTTGAAAAGCTATTGCCAAGGTTAGAGGATGAGTTAGTATTTCCACTTTCTGTGTCAGTCTGTGTGTTTCTCAGTGGCTTGATGATGATCATTCTAGGTATATAGAGCATGAGCTGTTAGTGAATCTATACCAGGTGTTACAATCTGGGATGAACCTGCCAGAAAGTTTAGCAATAATAGTTTGCTTTGTCACTGTGATGTCGAAAGTTTTAAATAAAAGCTGTAAACTTACACTTTTAAAGAATGTTTCAAGTCACTTTAACCAATATATCAAGAGAGCACACATTCTTGAAACTACTTACATGTACCTGTAACATTCATCGAAAGTTTTTGTGTATTTTCTAAAAGCGTACAAAATTTTACAGGGATATTTTGTGGATATATCTGTTTGTGCTTGTTTCATTTAAATACCTAATGTTATAGTAATGACAGTGTGAACACATCTAGGTCCAGACACAAATCACATACACCATAGGGAGTATTGTGAGAGGAATATCCATTGAATGAGGACAGGGAGTATTGGGAGTTGAATGTTGGTATATTGCCAATAAACCTGATTGGTGAAAAGAGAGAAACGGTGGCCAGTTTGGCAAGGAAGAGGATTTGATTTTGTTTTTGTAGAGGAGGAGATAGTTTGGCAAGACATACTTGGCACAGGGGTAGTGTTGTATAATTATAGCTTGCTCTCTCTGTTGCTGGGCTATTTATGAAACAAACAACAAATCCGCTATAGAATTAAAGAAACATACCGTTGGAAGCGTACATTACCAAGCGTTGAATGGAGTCTAGTCAATTCATTTACCATGGCACTGTGCTGAATATAAAATCCCTGTGTGTCAACCAAGGTTATGTTGTTTGCCCCTTTATGGTGAAAATTATATATCTTCTTTATTTTATACAATATTACAATGACCCAGGTTTTCCATTCAAGCTTAGATTAGCCCTCTTTGAAGCTATCTAAAGGGTCTATCTCATTGGACCATGAGACTAGTTATAGTTTTGCAAACTAGTTTGTGACTCAAGTCTCTTGGAGTTCGCAAGAGACGTCAGCACTATATCTCCCAATCCCTACGATGTTCTAGAGACTTTGTTGTAATTCCCAAGTTTATAAAAAATGAACACCTCTTGGGAAAGTACATGGCAACGTCTCTGCCACTCTAGAGACTTCGAGCCACAAACCAGTCTCAAGGCCAGTGCAGTAACAGCCTTAAAAAGTTGAAGTACAGTCTTAGAAATAGTATCCATGTTCACGTAAAAATTACTGTGTTCCCCTAGCTTCTGTTTAACTTTAAACCACTGTCATATTTTTATCTCCAGGGGCCTGTGAAGCCAGGTCTCCCTCGGCAGCCATGTTGGGAGCTGCGTTCCCTTTAAATCCATACCTTCCTACAGTGCCTGGTTAGTGCGCTGCCCTGGTAAGCTGGGTGTTGGTGGTGGTTGTGGTGATGAGGATGGTGATGATTGATGGCGATGAATGATAGTGATGGTGATGATTATATAGTGGTGGTGATGATGATGATGATGTTGAATGAGGATGATGATGATAGTGGTGTTGATGATGTGGTTGATATGTTGATAGATGGTGGTGGTGTTGATGATGATGATGATGGTATGATGACGATGATTAGTGGTGGTGGTGATAATGATGATGGTGATTGATGATGATGAATTATGGTGATAGTGATGATGGTGGATTGTGATGTAGATGATGATGATGATGAATAGTGATTGGTGGAATGTTGATGTCCAGTGATGATGGTGGTGTTAGTCTGATGATTGAAGTTAAAAGAAATAAAAAGATTAACCGACACAATGATGTTTTTTTCAATAACAGGTGCATCGCTGTCTCTAGCTGGTATCAATCTGCCCTCCTTGCTGGCATGACGTTCAGGACTATCAGCAAGCACAACAGCAATGTCAGCTAGCTGCTCAAATCGGAATCCATCCAAAAACCAATAGGTATATATAACCTCATGCCAATACCATACTCAATTGAGTGGTTGATGTAGAGGTAGAGGTGTCAGGTAATTGTGTGATAACTGTTTAAAACAGGAATCCATCCACAACCAATCGGTTTATGATTACATCATGTCTAGGGAGTAATACCACACTCGGATATAGAGGAACCCCCAAACTAATCAGAATATCCACCTAATGACAACATGTTATATAAAGAGAAGCAAGGGTAATGTTTTATCAAGAACTATGCCTATACCAAGAAGACTTACGATTAATAAAAACATACAATTGATTTTTCCTAGGTAGCCTCATTTGGAACGCAGTTACAGTCATGGATTAGGATTTGGACATGATTAAGATGAGGGTTAAGGTTGCAGGGTTAGAATTAAGATTATCCGCTTTTGGGCACCCTGTCATGATAAGGCTACGAGAAAAAATCAATTGTATCTTTTTATTAATCGTAAGTCTTTGTGGTACAGACAATAATCAGGTATCCCTGCTAATGACAACATCCTATGTAAGGGAAGGAAGGGTAATGTATTTCAACCATAAAATTAGGAAGGTATCTTTCATCTCACATTACTCATTGTTTTTCTGCTTCTCCATACTTTGCAGTGACAATTATATTGACAGAGCTACATTATTAAAAAATGTTGGTCATTCAATTGGCGCAAATAACCATTTCAACCAACTACGTCTAAAATAGCCAGATCCCTCTAAAAGGTGAGATTGTTATCAAAAATATTTCATGTACAATTCAAGTCACAAATTATAAAACAATGAAGGTGGAAAATACCCTCAGAATCTAGCGGAGAGCTTTGGTTATGGAATCCATTTCCTAGACCTCATTTTGATGCCTTCTCTTTCAGAGAGTTGGAACAAATAGCTCGCAATGCTCAACAACACTAGCTCTCAAATGTCAATTTGATTAGGTGTCAGT